>UCOM01001299.1:0-44388 GCA_900474385.1 Ormyrus pomaceus
GACCTTATCGCCCGGCGAATCATCTCAAACTCCCTTCCGTTTGCGCGTCGTCGTCGTGGTCGTCGTCGTCGTCGTCGTCGTGGTCGTCGTTGCGGTGGGCGATACGGGTGTCCGTGCCCGAGGAGCGCGCGTCAAAGACTGCGAGAGCCTCGCGGCTCTCGCGCCTGTCCTCGAAAGCTGTAACGCGCTCCGTTCCCCGTGCAGGCTGTATTCGTGTATATACGTATATATATATATATATATATACACCGCGCGGCGCCTTGCCCTTAGCCTTGCCGCAGCCGATATGGTGGGGCGAGCTCTCCTCTAACTCCGAGGAGCTGCACCGCGCGGCCACGCGATCGTTCGCGAGGACGAGGCTCTCCTAGATATATACACTCGCCCTCTGCGCCTCGATTCGCGCTCCTTTATACGGGAGAGAGCGCCTAATTATTCGAGGCTTACGCGAGTCTTTTTTATCCTGTATATATTGATTGGCTTTAATTAGCCGACGGGGAGGTTCGCGGGGAAAAAGAGCGGCGGTCGCGTCATCTGCATAAACGCATATAGGGGCGTTGAGGGAAGCTGAAAGTCCTGTTTGAGCGGCGATCATTATATTGAAAAGCGGCTGGAAAATAGCCGCTGATCGACGGTGCGCGACGCGGGATTAAATGTAATTATTTAATTTGCGCCTCTTCTTTTCTTTTCGTCGCTCGCAACTGGGTTTGACCGGTTGATTGTACGTAATTATATATTGGCAGGACACGTTTTGCGCAAATAAATTCGCCGCGTCATAAAGAAGTTTAAATAAACGAGCACGAACGTCGGTCTCGCTCGGCGCGAAATTGATTTTCCGACGTCGGGGCCGTCCCTTTCTGTGATTTCTGCTGTACGCTTGAAAGTTGTGCTTGTGGCCCCCCTTCTCGGTGTCCCTTGTATTCGCTCCTTTGGCTTCCATCCCCGGCGATATACGCTCGCCGGATAAAAGTAGCGGCGACGTTGTTGGCGACTGCTCTCTATAACGCTGCGCGAGAGAGCCCCAAAGCGTGTAACGCGATACACTGCAAAGAGATATATATATACGTGCGTCGATGTGCGCTGATATACACACACCCAAGTGGGCAATGCTCTGCCGGCACTCGCGGCGACGACTGGAAAACGGTTCGGCTGCTAGTTGCGCTGATAAAGGCACGCAGTGCTCGGCGATGCAAATTTAAAGATCGATATATCGAGCAAGCTGGAAAGCTTGAGGGAATGAAGCAGGTCGCTGGGGATTTGAAATTTGTACTGTGGCTTTCGGAGTCGACGCTTTTTTTTTTGGAGATTTTAGATGAGTTTTTCAATTTTGTGTTTTATTGCAGGGCGTCCGGCGAAAAGCTAAACTGGATAAATATTATTTTATGAATTGGCAATATTGTATTTTTGTTTAATCAATCTGCGTACGATAATTAAGATTTTTTTAGATTCTTTCATTTCATTAAATAAAAATTATGACTTCCTTCGTTAGTTATACAAAGCACGTTAATAAATGCGTTGCTCAGTAAAGTGAAGACTATTTATCATAAAATATTTATGATAGTACTTGTAGTTTGAAAGCAGAATTAGCTTCATTAATTTCAAATAAGATCCGAATAAAAAGAATATTTATATTAAAAAACTAATATAATAAAATGTAAAATTTTTATAAAATAATATTTCCAAAGCCAGCTCTTGACTTTGTGACGTAATACAGCATTTTGAATTGAACTATAAATTGATTACCTGAAAACGTACTTATGCAGTTTTAATAAAAGTTTAACTTTAGTTATTACTGAATGAAAATATTAAATAGTATATATAAAAACAATTTTTCAAGTTAAAATTTATTTCTAAACCATTTTTTTAATAAGCTGCAAGTAAAATATTGCAAAAAAAAAAAAAACAATAAATGTTATAAAACGAAACAAATATATAATTTTAAATCTGCATAAAAAGTCAATCAAAAAAAGTATTAAAGAAAGTTAAATTAATTTTAAAATATAAACAAAAATTAAAAGAATTAAAATCTTTAATATTTTTAATTTACTTAATCTTTAATATCTTTGAAAATGATTATCAAGTATTCCCGATCATTCGGATTTACGACACCTGCTTATTGTACACCTTTTACAAACTTTTTTCCAGATATCGATCATTAAAATGAATTTTTTTCAGAAAATGCTATTTTTTCCTCAACAAAAGTGTAAAATGAATTAAAAACAATGCTAAAATATTTTTTTTTAATTTGCATCAAGGTATAAACAAAGGCTTTGAGTTAATTTATGAAAAATGTATAATAAGATAATCTTGAAAATCAAATGCAAAATTTCTTTAAAGAACAGCTGAACTAAAAATTTTAAGATGATTAATTAACTAACTTCTTCGTATTTAATAATTATAGGAATTAATTAACTTTCTTAGTACCGAGATTATATAGTACCGAAGATTAAAACCAAAAGTCCAATGTTAATAAATTCAATATATACCCCAAAAAAATCAAATTATATACTCAAGTAAATGTGAACAGTACAAAATAAAACTCAATGTGCAAGAAAAAACATTTTTTTAATGGATCTATTAAATAAAATCAATGTTATGCTTATAAAATATCGAAACTAAAAATATCGTAATAAAATAATATGCAACATTTGATAGTAAAGACGGTGCATCTAAAAATAGACGAGGTTGTTGGTTTTCAAAATAAAACTCATGCGCAATAATTTCATAATTTACTATTTACAATGAGATGCGAAGGTTAGATTTTGAAGAATTACTTTCTCGTCAAAATTCACATGATTTATAAATGTTCTTTTAGACATTTTTACAATTACAGCCCCAAATTCATTTGTAAACTTATTTATATATACAGTATACATTGTATACATATAAAATGAAAGAAATAAATTAGAGCAAAAAACAAAAATATTAGTAGGTTCATTTCGGTACTAGTGCGAAAGAGATTATTCTTGCCCGAGCGAAGGATCATTTTTCGCTCGTGTATCGAACAATATTTTTCAATACGTCGTACGCTTATGTGCGCTTTTAAGATAAACAACTCAGATTTATTGTTTATTTACCACATGAATGCAAGGTAATTTAAACAATTACATTTTTTTATTAGTTTAATGCATACACAAAAGTTTGTTTCTTAAATAAATGTTTTATTGCTAAAATTTATTTCTTTTGGTAAACGACTGATTTAAAATGATTCAAATTTAGTAATGTAATAAAAGCTAATTATTGAAAATTAAAACTTTTTCTTTTGGTTTCATATAATTTGCTCATAAAATTTTTAACAAGAAATAAAAAAATGTTGCTGCACCAGACAAATTGTTTGGTACGGGGCTTTAACCGCGAAATAATTAGCGGATCTATTTAACCGCTATCAACTTGAAGTTTACGAACCCTTCCCTAGGTTTTTTTCCATGAATAGTACATCTCTAATGGTCGATTGACCCGCCAGAATTTATCATTCACTTGACGAAGAGTTTGTGAACCACTTAAAACTACTAATTGACCTGGTGTTGGTGCAATGTAAATGCAAAAATTCAGTAACCTATCAGATTCAGAAAGCAGTTCCGTGTCTAGGTCCAAAGTTAGTCTCATTGCAAGATATTTGCTCAAATGATCCACTAAAACATTAAAAAAAAATTAATATTTTCTAAATCTTTTTGTTTATCATTTAAATTAACTATTTTTTAAAGTTCAGTTTTTGAATATTTACCTGTAGCATTTGCTGTAGTTTTGATATATCTAATACTGTTTTCTTTGAGAGCTTTAATCAAAGAATTATCACCAGCCATTTCTGTTGGATGAGGTTTAAACACTAATTCTATTTCATTTAACATCAAGGGTTCACTAGATCCTTCCCCTTCTGTGTCTACCATAGAATCATTACCTCCTGTTTCAGCTTCTGCACTAGAGGAATCATTTTCTGAATTTTGAAGGCTTTTTTGGCGTTTAGCTGGTTTAGGGTTAGATGGAACAGGTGAGGGTGTTGTTGAATTTCTCGATGTTGTACCTAATACAGAGTAGCAAAAAATTTAGTTTAAATTTTCTTAAACCAGAAAGATTTTAATTTCACAGTAATGCAATATTAAAAATACTAAGTTTTTAAAATTTATTCTCATTAGTTGGCAAATTCTAATAATTTTTTAAATATTATCTTTCGTTTTAATATTTACCAGAAACTGCAGGGCTGACTGATGGTTGTGGTACACCGTTTGAGTGATTTTCTCTATTTCCACCATTAGTTGATTGACCAACAACAGCATTTTGAGAAGAATCACTTTGATTAGCTACTGTAATAGCTGAATTGGGTGTAGTAGGAGAACTGACATTTGGAGTATTATTATAAGATGCTGCATTGTTTGCATTTTCAGAATCATTTGCATTTTTTCTTGAACGTTGAGGTCTATTTTGACTTTGCAGTTTAATTCCTTCATTTATCGAATTGACCAAAGCAGCTTGTGAATGTGAATTATTTAATTTGGCTAAAACACGTTCTTGATGGGCTTCATACTCATCTCGACTTGGATATATTTTTGAAATAAGCAAATCAAAGTTTGGATCAGGTCTCAATGATCGTTTTGATGCAAGCTTTTTTCGACACGTTGGGCATTCCTGAAAATTGAATAGTTCAATTAGCTCAAAATTAAATACTTAGAATGTAAAGTTTAATTAAGAACTGGTTAAAAAGAACCTTATTGCCGCTTCTGAGGGCGGTAACGATGCAGTCCGAGCAGAAACGGTGAAGGCACTCCTTTGTGGTCATTGTTTTCTTGAGCATGTCTAGACATATTGGACACATGAGTTCACTGTGAAGACTTCGAGGACTGACAGCTATCTCAGTATTATCGGTTATGGCCTCCTGGGGAGTACGATGCAATTCGTACAGTGACAGTTCCCAGGTCTTGTTTCGGCCAATTTGTTCAGCCGACGCCATGTTGACAAGAATGCAGGCCTATGTATACGGCAGGCAGCCGCTAAACTTTTTCGCGATCTCTTATGAAGGTACTTTTTGTTAATTATTATTACCGATAAATAAGAATAAAGCGTCTCCTGACTGGAAAAACCATATACTTATTGTATACTACACATAATGCTCCATCTTTATCTCGCCTGAGCTGACGATGTCGCCGTGTTGCGGTCACGCATGCTACTCAAAAGTGCACCGCACGAACCTTAAGGCGCATTTTCAATACATTATAATTATAAGTGTTTTTTTTCTAAAATTGTGTTATAAATAAATAAATAAATAATAAGAATAAATGAAAAAATATGATTCTAATAAAATTGCATAACTTATTCTGCGTATGGTTAATATTACATTAGTTTTAGTTTTTTTATATTTTTTAAATATAATTTAAAGTATTTAAATTATAAAAAAATTTTAACTAATAATAACTGTTAAGTTTTACAACTTTACCGACTGTGGCTAAGCGATAAGTGCATTTTAACCGATCGATCGGCGCTGAAAACGTGAAAAATTTCGAAAATTTCGAATCCTCATCAGTTTCTCTTTGATCCATGGAAGCAAGTTCTGCAACGGTGAACGGACTGTGGAATGGACTGACTGTAGGCATTGCAATTCGTGGCGCGCGTGCGTCTGCGCTACACAGCCTGAGAGTATATACGTCTTCGTAAAAAGAGATAACCAGCAAGAAAACAGCTTTCGCGGCTCGTCCTCGTCCAGGTCGTCATCCTGAGGAGAAGAAGCCAGCCAGCGGGAAAAAATGACGGCCCACGACCAAATGCGAGCTATGCTCGACCAGCTGATGGGTACCGGAAGAAACGGTTAGTAATAATTTTTAAGAGTAAAGCGACGCCACGAGAAACTTGAAACATATACGCACACATCCAAAATGGAAGCCCGCGTGGCACAGAATTTTTATGCGACTTCGCTATCTCGCGGTTGCAAAGCGCTTTCTCCAATATCGATTTTCCATGGGCGTGGGGTTCTTTTTTATCAGCATCTCATTTTTTAATTGTTCAAAGAACTGCACGAATCTCAACAATGTTTTTTACTTGCTTATGCTATTTCCATGAATGAATTTTCAAAAATTTTTTATTACAAGTTTGTCATCCTATGTTCCTATGGAATTCTAACTATTTCCTCCACCTACTTTCTTTAATTATAATCTGCTTCGTAAAACATTTTAACACTTAATTATTGACTTTAAGGATGTATACTTAATTAACAAGTAAAAGCAGCAACTTTTATCTCAAGTGTACCAATTTATGTAGTTATATAAATTTAATTACTTTACTTCTTATTGAATGTATGTAGTTGAATTAATTTAAAATTGCAATAAGTAGCTAAATTCTAACTTGAATTCATGTTCTCAATCATGTAATCAACGCAATCAGTTTTGTAAGAGAATAAGAATTTTGTTATATTCGTAAGGATTCCACTCAAGTGATTTTTGGAACAATGGCTGTATAGTAAATTTTTTTTTTTAATTTTAGGTGAGAATAACAAATTCCAAGTGAAATATTCGGATCCGAAGGTCTGCAAAAGTTTTCTGCTAGCCTGTTGTCCACATGAAATACTTTCATCAACGGTGAGTAGACTGTGTAAATTTTTTGTTTAATGCGCGTGAACCACAATTATCAACAGCTTTAGTTTGAAAAATTATTAGCATTGATGAAAGCTCAAACATATTAGTTGTTCTCTTCTGTGTCATTTGTACAACTTTTCTTTGCATCTTCTATTTCTCAACTTCAGTTCTGTTTTTAAGATATAACATAAAAACTTTATAGTTAAATGGTTCTTTTATATGGAGGTTAATTTTCTGTACTTTTTGATAGGCAACATTCTTATTTCCTTTGAGATCGTTTCACTAAAAAGCCATTTTAAAATTTGACTAATGTTGGACTGCTAACCAGCAGTTCTCTATTTCCAGAGCGTCTGGAAAAGCAATTGCGAATCCAATTGTACTCAAACCCTGTTGAATAATGTTCTTGATGTTGAATAATGATCGCGTTATGTCCGTAAGTACTCAATAATTTGAAAAAAGAAACACAGAAAGGACGTACGTATTATATAAAATTGATTCTACTTAACATAATTAAGCTACTTGGCTATAAGTATCGCATAAATATTACATATAAAAACATGTATACCTTGGTAGAAACCTAATTGCTATGTAGCAATGCTTATAAACTTATTAGGTAATTGATTACTTGAAAGATATTCTTGCATAAAGTAAAACCATTTAATTGCTATCATATAATTCAATCTTAGATTTAAATGATGTTTATTTCGTTTAAATTGTTGACTATTTTCTTTCTAAAATTGTGGAAGAATAAATTAATGCAAGACATTTTTTAAGTAATTGGATGGTAATATTTTTTTTTTTTATTTATAAAAGTTTCTACCAAGGTTTATGCTCATGCATTCATTATATTGACTTTGCTTGGGAGAGACACATCGGATTATCATCTTGGCTACTCTGCTTTAATTTTGCGGAGTCAAATTTCTCCAATATCCCAAGACCCAACGTGTGTCAAACAATCCTGTCTCATTCGTTGTTGGTGAGTAAAGCGACCTAATATGAAAAAACTTACACGACAAAGAGAATCAGTATTCAATTTTTTGCTTGCACATCCATTGAGCCAGAAGGGAATAAAAGAATAAAGCTAAAAATTTCTGTGAGTATGAGTGTTTAAAAGAAGAGAGAGATACATAATTTTTTTTGCTCGCAGAAAGCGCGTGTGAGAGGAAAGCACTGACTGTAAGTAAGCCGTCACAAATTGCCAAAAATAATTTATTTGGGTTTATCTGATACGAAAGAAAATTTTGCTCCATACGAAATGAAACAATTCGCAACTCGGTAAACCTAATAAAATTAGTTCAAAGATTTAGTTCTCGTACATTATAATCGTGCTTTACCTTTTAGCCTTTAATTTTTTATAATTTCCGACATTTTCCGACAAGAGATAAATTCTATTGCATGACTGTTCTGTAAAATGTTCGGTAAAACTCTTTGGCTGCATCAATTGATTTTTTCCTCGCGGGTATTGTCACATTCACTTTATTTTTCATTATTTATAATTTCAACTTCCGGCGAAAGAAAAACGCATTTGGCAATTTGCGAAAAAAAAAAAGAATCGACAGAGTAGGCAAGCACAGAGAAAGGCGGGCTTCGGCTCGATGGAATAAACAGCGAAGGTGTTCTTATATCGTACGTATGACAAAATTTATGAAAATGAATTTTTTATAAATCGGTGATGAAGCATCATTATTTATTTTGACAGATCTGTTAAAAGAAAGAGAGTAAATTAAAAAAAAAATATAATAAAGTAAATCATTTAAGGTCTCGACTTAGCTAAATTGATTGAATATATAAAAACTTAAAGTTGTGTGCTGATTGTAGCATCACTGTCCATCGCAATATCAGGCGGGGAGGTGTTACCACTCTGTAAGTGAAATCAACAAAATATCTATCTATAGAACGTTTATTATTGTACTTTTTTATCTTTATTTCCTGTTTTACTTAATATTTACAAATACTTTCCTCTGTACCCATGTACGAAACTTGTCAAATTCTCTCTTCAATTAAACCAATGACAATCAATATAAACCAAAAATTTTCTCTATTTGATGTGATGCAAAGGCAGCGTATTTTTTCATGAGATTAGCCGAGCTCCTATTCCTGTATAGGTGAAATCTCAATGTTAAATTAAGTCCAACTGTTACCAGAGCAACTGCAGCCTTTGAGCTCTCCGTAGGCATTATAAACCAGTGTGGAAGACTTAAGCAGAAGACTCATTGCCTTTGTAAGTCTAATCATAAAAAGAAACTTATATTAAAAAAAAAAAAAAAAAAAAAACCAAACTCATAATGAAAATTCGGGGGGGTGTCTGTCCGAACCGTCACGCAAATAAGCTTTCCCTTCATCCGGAGCCGATGTCTCGAAAAACAGTTTAGGCCAACATCATTTTCACAAGTAGAAAACATTTATTTACATCACTATTTAAAAGTAGCGTATTTCAATGTTCCATAGAATTCAATAAAAAATAAAAATAATGTAAATAAAGACGAGTTGCTTGTGTGATGTTGAAAAGGAAAAAGTGGTTGATATAATGTAAGCGTCTAGAACTGCCAATTCAAGCTATAAAATGCGGAGGATCTATAAATGACGTAGAGAAAAACGAATCGAGAGTGATATCATATCCGCGCGCCCGCCTCCTCCTCATGTCCGAGAAAAGCTTCTAATGTTACGAATATTTATGAATCGCAGCGCATGGACCTGGGAGAATGCCCCCAGATTCACGACTTGGCCCTGCGGGCTGACTTCGAGGCCGCGCAGAAGAAGAAGGATCACTTCTACGACATTGACGTAAGCCATCATCCATCATTTACCATATTTTCCCCGCATCGACAATCTTCCGACACAGAATTTTAAATCTCTCTTCCCCCATTTTTCCAGGCGATGGAGCACCTGCAAAGCTTCATAGCCGACTGCGACCGACGCACCGAGCAGGCCAAGCAGCGACTGGCCGAGACTCAGGAGGAGCTGAGCGCCGAGGTGGCCGCCAAGGCCAACAACGTCCACGTCCTCGCCGAGGAGATCGGAAAGAAGCTCGCCAAGGCCGAGCAGCTCGGCGAGGAGGGCTTCGTCGAGGAGTCCATGAAGCTCATGGGTGAGATCGACGAGCTGCGCAAGAAGAAGAACGAGGCCGAGCAGGAGTATCGCAACAGCATGCCCGCCTCTTCGTATCAGCAGCAGAAGCTCCGTGTCTGCGAGGTCTGCAGCGCCTATCTCGGCATCCACGACAACGACAGACGGCTGGCCGATCACTTTGGCGGCAAGCTCCACCTCGGCTTCATCAAGATCCGAGAGAAGCTCTCCGATCTCGAGAAGACCATCGACGACCGCAGGAAAGAGAAGCGCGACTCCATGCTGGACAGAGACAGGGACAGGGCTGCCAGCAGGCACAGAAGCAGGAGCCGCGAGCGAAGCAGGGACAGAGACAGGGACAGGAGCTACAGGGATCGGGAGAGAAACAGAGACAGAGACAGGAGTAGGGACAGGGAGAGGAGTTACAGGGACAGGGACAGGGAAAGGGATCGCGATCGCAGGGACAGGGATAGGGAAAGGAAACGCTCGAGATCCAGGAGCCGCAGTCGAGGAAAAAGGTGCGTTTGTTACAATTTTTTATCTACCTGTTTAGTTTCACCTCCTTATTTTACTTTATTATGATGAATTAAACGGCCGAGCTGAGGCTTCAAATTGAAAGTCGATCGATTTCCCAAGAAATCTCCTTTCTCTTTGAACTCTGATCATACCGCCGAAGCGATTAACACTGATGAACCCTTTCAAATCACATTAAAACTTTCTCTACTATTAAAGAAATTAGTAATCAACCTATTTTTTCCTTTTTTTTCAGGACCCGCCGTTCGCGCAGCAGCAGTCGCGACCGAAGATCTCGTTCCCGTCGTAGTGGTTCAAACGACCGAAAGAAATAAGATATTTATTCATTCGGTATAATTTCAACAAGCGTAAGAAAGAGTACCAAACAAAATTAAAGCAGAATAACAAAAGCACTCAAATAATTCATCACGACGATCGGAAAATTCCCTATTCTTTGCTGCCTTTATTATTAATTAGGATATATAATCTTACTTTTTTTTCATTTAAAACTATTAAAATCAACAACAATCATTCATTTCTTTCAGCTCTTGATTGCAACACCACTCTGCTCACCGATACAAAAACACGTAAATACGTTCTATATAATGCCTAACATTAATTAAAATTATTATTCCTTTTTTTATCAATTATTAGTTCTTTAAAAATGTTCACGTGTATATAAAATCGTAGTTAACTTTTCTCTATTCAAAGTTCTTGCATATTTATAAGTGAATAGTTACTTTTAAATCTAAGGATTATATAATGAATGTAGATGAAAGAGACAAATAAAGATGCGTTTAAAAATATAATTTTTTTATTCTTTCTTTGTTTTGAGTTTGCTTAAAAATAAGTTTCTATCTAAAGCAGTTACAAGGTTGTACTAGTTCGTATGTATATAAATAATATAAACAGAAAGTTAGAGAAGAAAAGTAATAAACGATCACATTAATGTAGTCCACCTGTCTAAATTAAGGGTTTAGAGAAAATCTATTTACTTATTTATAGTCTAACGGGCACCAGCCCTTTGTTTACAAATTAGTTACAAAATAGGCGGGGAAAACGAGTTTGAACTAATTGTTTAAAAGTATGTCTCCTTATTGCACTTTAAATCGACCTATAGTACCTAATTTTCTAATATCAGTAGGAAAATGATTTCAAGCTCGTATTAATCTGGGGATGGGCGAGAAAAAGTTAAAATAAGTTATGTACATATTTGATTTTCATTGTATTTCTTTGGATTCGACGCATTTTTTAATATACATATATAATCAATTTTCAAATACTTAAAAAATTATAATACAATTATTAACAGAAACATATGTAAGTACCATTCAAATCTTTTTTTTAACAAGAATAAATTTACGTAAAAAGTATTCCTAATTGAAAAATAGGTTGATTAAATTTTACATATGAATCTTTAACATAATTAAACAATAGATTAATTAAAATAAATAACTTAAATATATAAAAATAATACTCAAATACTACAAAAGTAGTATATGGTTTACAAAACTTATCTAAAACTGTACTCCTTATAATATTAATATTAAGAATTTCTTTAACTTAATTAATAAAAGCGAAAAAAGTATTAGTTTTATAACGGTACATCACCGTTTGTTGTTATAATTCTTCCTTACTCAAATTTTAAATAATCATCATTCACACCAAGTATCGTCATACTGGTACGTAAATAAGTTTGCTTTATTTTGGAAACCTAAAATTCATTATCACACAAAACTGTTATGATTTAGGTTAGTATTATTCAGTTTATTTGAATACTTAAGAGTACGAAAAATCACTTTATTTGAAATTGTGATTTTTTATTTACAAATAAACAATTTAAAAATTTTTATTTTGAAGTAAAATCTGTTAAGAATTCAATATTTAATATCTTATTTGATTAAGAGTATATGTATTCTTAATTATATTGTTACATAGTGTTATATTTAAAATCAAATTTTCGATAGTACTTAGAAGTAAAATACTTATCTATAAATGATTGCATTTCATTTATCTCACGTTTTTTTTACAAAATTTACTTATATTGATTTCACTTATATACGATTTATGGTAAAAAGATATTAAAAGGCGTAAAATACGCTTGCATTCTTGTGGATATTAACAAATTACATTTTGCTATAAAACAGTTTACTTAAAATATTGAAAAAATAAGCTTTATCTGCAATTTTTTTCTTATTTTTTCAAAATACATCACAGAGTACAATACAAGTAGAATAATAAAAAAATGTCTCTAAACATTAGACATAAGCCTTCGTTGAATGCGATTTTGTTGCTTGAGACATTTTTTAAAGGCTTGCCAGATTTCTTTCAAACTAGTTTTACCTTGACATTGCTTGCTGTAAATATTCAAATAGATACCTAAAACAACGAGTAGAGCTGACCAAACATATTGGAAAGTAAAGGGTTTGTAAAAGAAGAGGAAACTGATGATTATAGTTACTGCCTTTCGGCAGGTTGTTACAGTGGCTGCAACAAATGCACCGCAAGATTGCACAAGTGCTAAAACTATTTGAATCCCTAAATAGCCTGATATAGAGAATAATAAAGCATAGCCATACGTTTCTACTGGATGCTGTAACAAAAAAATTAGAAATTCTATTAAGAGAAATTTTTTAATTATTTTGCTCAATCATCTTAAAAAGCTTTTGAAAGTAATTCTGTCTTACTTATGATAAAATCTTGGATATAAAATAATAAATTGCTTTTTAATTGATTAATAAAATTAAAAATTATATGAAAAAAATGTGTACCTCTTTACAAAAAGATGCACCTTTAACAATATCTCCTGTAAAAGTAAGTATAGCAAAAAGATAAAGAAAACCAATGCTGTAAGAATACAGAACAACTTCTGTATTGGTAGCTTTATGCTGGCGCATTGTTTTTTCCTGGATATTACCAATAAGAGCATCACAGAGTAAAGCGCAACTGATCATTGCCACTCCAACAAGATCAAAGCGCGGCGATATTACACTATCTGCTAGAGTGAAAAGAACAAGACCCAGACACATTAAACTTGCTGCTACAAAGTCCAGGAAACCATAACGCTTCCCTTGAATTAAAATTCCACCTATTAGTACTGGAATTAACTTGCAACATTTAAATATCACCTGAAATGCAAAATATTTAATTGTTATTTGTACTCTAAAAGTCAATTCAATTATGTATTGTGGTATAAATTAATTTTTTTATAATGTTAAAATCTTATATTACACATTCACTTTTACTAAAAATGTTATAAATATAAAAGCCATTTTATTAAAAAGCTTATAAATTTTCTCAAATTAAAATTGATTACTTTTAAAATTTTTATTTGAACTACAATCTAATTTTAAATTCAAAGATTGCTTATCTTAAATTTTTGTTTAAACAAATGTTCAAAATGGCAATCATTTTCAGTTAATCATTCAATGATAGCATTTTTTGTTCAATGTAAAATATTCTTTTTAAATTTTGTTCATACTTTTGCTAAAAAGCAAATAAATATTTTAAAATATTAATATTTTTTAGAGAATCTTTTTTAATATTTATAACTGAACTGTAAAATTGATTAAAAAATTAAAATTTTTTTAAAAGAATTCATTAAGAAGGATATTTGGTATATTTGAATTACCTGAGTAGGATAGTTCAAATATCCAAGTGATGAATTTGAAAATCCCATAGTTCCTAAAGTTAAAAGTGCCAGCAATAAATAAGTGCTAATTGGAATTCTTCTGCTTATGCCTCTTATATGACACTCTATCCATCCAAATATTGTATAATATCCGAATTGTATAAGTGTTAAATACCATCCAAAAGGTCTAAAACCATCCAATGTGAATATTAATTCCTGAAAAAAAAAATTAATTCAAATTAATATTGTTTAAGTCTTTAAGAAAAGTTTAGTTTTGCATTGATTACTAAATTACTTGTAAATATCCATAAAGAATATAAAATGTAAATATTCCTAAACTGCACCATAACAATTGTTTTTTTGCACTGAGATTACCAATATCAAAACAAAATATTCTAATTTCCTTTTGAGATGGTTTTAACTCTTCTACTTCCATTGATTGATCTTAAAAAAAGATTTATTATTGTTTGATTAATGATATATATTTTATCTATAAAAGTAAATAACTTACCACTATCCCCAATAAAAATTTTTTTATGTGACATTTTCAAATAAATTTATAAATTTATGTATTTATCTTGAAAACATAACCTTTAAATTAAGACTGATTTTATTCTCTCACATGATATAATGAAAATAATTGACGTTTTTCCATTTTTTTGATTATTGCAATGGTATAGAAAGTCGGAAATCTTAGTGATTAGGAATGAGAAGTAAAACTTGCTTAAATCGTTTTGGCAGCTGCATTATCTTACAATAAAATGTTTTTTCCAAAGAGGACAACGCGGCATCTTATTGCAGTGTCGTCTGCAATTCGATTATTTGAAAATTCTCGCTATATCTAATAATCAAATCGAAGTTTTAAAAGTAACTAGCATTCGAGGTTCGTACACGCTATAATAACTGATATGAGTTAAAAGCTAATTACCTCCTATTTATCATCAAGCGCGTATCGCAAACTGATATTCCGAATTAGTCATTATTCCATTTTTCTTTGATAAAACATATGATTTCATAAACGCGGGTAATTTCGATATCCCCGCGTGGGATTTTTATAATTTTTATTTATATATGTAAAGGAAAGGATAATGTTGAAAGAAATTAGAATATAACGCAAAACGAAATTGAAATAAATTAATAAATAGATGTATCATTTTAGAAAAAATTTAACATTTTATTTATTAATAATTTAAAATAAAATTTATTTATTATTATTAATTGCAGTAAATTAAATAATGCATGTCCTATTTTTATAAAATTCTCTTATCAGTTTTTTGATATTCAAAGATATTGATTATACCTTCGTAAAATGGGAAATATATCATATAGCGCCAGTAAATTTTTTTATATACATTTTTCTTTTATTATTAATTATCTTCGATCATTTTTTATAAAAAAATGTATAAACCATTCTTTTCTAATCATGAAATCGTCCGCTGATTTAAACAGAGCTAGTATTTTGGAAATAATATTTACATATACTTACAGCGGAGAATTTTCTACGGATTTTATAGACGTTAAATAAGGATAAAAAAGTAGAAATTTTAGATTATAATTTTAGTATGTTTTTGAAATAAAACATTTTAATCCTTTTAGTATTTCAATAATGAAATACTAGAAATACTAAACTGAAGTACTCTATGTTTTTAAAATTATTATAAATATTTAATGCTCAATTTTATTTTACGTGAATTTGTTTTTGAGTACCTAAGTGTTTAGGAGAGAGAGCAAAAGGGTAAAGAATTTTGCTAATTAATAGTTCCATTCATTTCAGAAGTAAATTTGACAATATAAATTCTATTATTTTTGAATGTACAATTTAAATAGCAACAAATGAGAAATCAAACTAATCTATAAATTAATAAAAAAATTAATTAAGGATGATGAACTGAAGTCTAAATATTATATACACTTTAATAGAATAACGACTATAAAGACATTATAGTGAATAAAATTTTGATGACCTTTTCCTTTCCTCCTTTTCAATAATCACGTTTACATAAGCATGTATATAGTCATATAATACATATATGTACAGAAAATTAAAATTAAAACTAGATTCATAACATTTTTCGCTTCACTTTTGGTTTTTGCATACACTTCTTTTAAAGCTGCATTTCTTTTTCAGAAAAATATTGTTTTTAAAAAAATCTATGCTCGGAAGAAATTTTTATTAATAAAATATATTCCCTGATTATATAAAAATACAGTTAAATAACGTTTATGTTAATTTTAAAAATTATTAATTTTCTAAGTACAAGAAGAGAAATATTTTAGTAAAAGGACAACAGTAAAAATTTCTATTTTTATAAAAGAAAACATTTTTCTAATAGAAGAAATGCGAAGAAATAAAATTGTGTATTAAACAAGTTTGACGAAAATTGTATATCTTTTTACAAATAGACATTGGATAAATATTACGCATATCATATTATTTTAAACATTATTAATAAAATAATGATAAGCGGAATTCCTCCAATAATTATAATTGCTTTGTGCATAAGAATATTTTACATTGACAATTGGAATTAATCATGGAAAAAATTCCACCTGTTTTTATTGAAATATTTAGTTGATGAAAGAAAGACTCGTTAATGATATTGAATGATGAAATGTTCCTATTATCCACAAAAAATTCGTCTTGTAGATATTTTGTTTTTGCTTTATACAATAAGGCAACAATCGTGCGTTCCTTCTCTCATTACACATCTTAATAACCTATTAAATAAGTTTTCCTGGTAAGAAAAATTAACGTTATAAAAATCTTTTTATATATTATTAAAAATAACAGGATTGACTATTGCTGTTCATTAATGCTCTAAAGAAGAGAAATTTAACATAAATTTTTTACCAGGAAAGCTAGCAATTTTGTGCAATCGACAAAAGCGATTCGATCATTGGATCGCAATAAAATCAAAAGCGCTCTTTCGGTATTATCGCGTATCCAATTTGTTTCGTTGAAGAGCTTTACAGATAAATACGTGGCAAGTCTCTTAGAGGGTTGCAAGGATTCTGGTGAAACCAACGCAGGCCGCGAGAACGGTCTGGCCAATGCCCCATAATAATGCATACAATGGCGACATTTGGTAGCCTGCCGATCCATATACGAAAGCGACGGCAGCCGAGCTTACCACTCCTGAGGTCAGTGGCATCAATACTCCCATTATCAAGATTAACAGTGGAAAAAATCTGAAACACGAGATTTTAATAAAAAAATATTCAAAACTTATATCGGTCAGAAATATCCATCTAATATGCCCTTACTTTCCATATTTGTGTTTCCTAAGAGTTGCAAAGCAAATAGCGGCAGCGATTGTATGGACGAATATTGATGAGAACAATGCCCATAGAAATATTTGATACCACATTTCTGAAAGTCCAAATGTCTAAATTAATATAATTTTCATCTTTAGTCAATAAAATTTTTTATGAATAATTACAGATAAATAAAAATCAATACAAATAGCAAAAGTAATTAAAAAAAAATCACTAAAAGCATATGGAAATAAATAATAAAGTAATGTAAAAAAAAACGTACGTACCAGGAAATGAACGTAGGCTCATGATCGATGAATGTGGAATGGAGTAAATGGCAGTAACAAAATATTGAACTCACTAAGCCCAATAAGAAGTAAAATCAAGATGCTGAGTGCACATTCAACTAATCATTCGATCTATGCTGGATTCTTGAGGTACATATAGAGGGGGTAAAAACTAGATTTACAGATAGAAAGAAATACAGGAATGGTTTAGCTATTAATATTTTAGAGCTGGAATAAGGCAAAATGCAATGTACACTTATGTACTTATCTATTCTCTTACTTTAAGATATTTCTAATAATAATTAAAAAATCTAACTCCAGCTCTAATCTATCATTAAAATAGGGATTTGGAAAATAAAGCGTAGGAATACACACCAGTGAATGAAGTCAATGGTATGTAGAGAATGTTGGCCTCATTCGATACAGAGGCATTCACTGTTGTGGCCTCTAGCTGCACATTGGGCATCGCGCTTTTGAAAGGCCAGAACGATGCCCTTGCAGGAGTGAATAGCTTTATTTAGTCCATTTGGGCCCAGAATAACTGGGCTCTCATAGCTCAGTATATTCTATCATTATTTTGTCTTGTACACACAAATCCTAAAATATGAAAATATAAGAATATTATTACTAATTAAATAAAAGAATAAAAATATAACATAGTATCAAATTACAATTTTAAGCATTATTCTGTATTGTTTTTAATTCACATAATCTTATTGAATTATATTAATCTTAGAATAGATTGATTTAAATTAAAATAGATCTATTAAAAAAAATTGTGAAGTCAAATAATGAAAGATATATTTTTGATTTAATCAATGGAAAAAGCATAACAAAAATGTATTCCTGGTAAGGAAAAGGTAATCACATAGTTAAAGAATATGAATTGAAGGAAACATTAAAAGAGCAATGAAATTTTCTTATGTACATATTATATTTTTTATAGATATAAACAAATTGTTGTCAAAGAAGTAGAGGTTATAATTAAAAAATAACCAAATCAAAAAAACTTACCGTTGTAAAAAATCATAGTGTCAAACCAAGTGGGCCGATAATTTTCATTATGTACAGCATTTGCTCACAATCTGGTACAAATATTGCGTTTTAATACGATATTTCGGTTGTTAGGTAAAAAGAAAAAAAGGTAAATTCTGATTTATTAATTCGTAAACTTGGCTAGCTAGTCCACAAGTTTCGCGATGTTCATGAAGATACAAAATACGTGCACTAATTCTTTTGTGATTCACTGACGATAGTGGCGATGTATATAGGTATACGCATAAAGCATAAATTTAGTATGTTTACGGGAGATTGTGAGAACGTATAGCTAGAGAAAGTCTGTTCACGTAATCCTTTGAATTATTGTTACTAAAAAAAATTTTAAATAATTTTATTGCCACGACACATTTTTATTGATTTCGCACTTATGTTTACCTATGAAAAACTATTGAAAAAAATTAATGTATTAAAATTTTAATGCATGCAATATTTGGTTACTTCTTTGTAATGACGTATTTATTCAAAACTTGAAACTAATGAGAGTTTTTGTGAATAGATGATGTATAAATAAATATATTAATTTATACAAATTATAGAGAAAATGTATATTATAGAAACTTGAAATTTTTGTGGGCTGGTCATTAACCGGTATTACGAAGTCATTTTGTTATTAAAGGAACAAACTATAGCAAATGGACCTCAACGCGTGGGAGAAAGATGCAGTCAATGGGTAAAAGCGAAAAAGAAAGAGAGGCGACAAAACTTGGTAACAGGGAAAGAGATAAAAATCAAGAAGAGAGAGAAAATGAGAAAGAAAGGGAGATGAATAAGGGACAAGTTTTATTGTGTAAATAAAAAATTTTTGAACTATTGCAGCTGCAATTCCAGAAAAAGACAAGAACGAAGACCAAAAGAAAAGAGGAAAAAGATAGAAAACTTCGGTGAACGAAAGGGTTGCTTCGTTTTCGGATGGTTTTTCTTATGTGTAAAGACGCTTGTATATATTTATTTGTCTCCCGGTGAACGCTATCTTGTTCCATTCCAAGGATATGCAGACATTGCAGGATTTAAAGATGGAAACTTGTTGGGATTTTGTCGGTGGTAAGAAAAACAATGATTTTTTCTTATATGCACGCCGGTACCTTTGATCTTTGAAAACACTATCTGCTGGACTAAAAAATTCCAAATCCGAAAAATTTATTGCTTTGAAATTCAGAATAAACACTAACTTTTTGGAGCACTAAAGTATTTTTTAGTTTCAGTTTTAAAATGGATTACTTTCTTGTTTTAAGAGATTTGTATTCTTTGAAAGTGTCTGTATATGGTTATATATATATACACTGCATTAAACAAAGTGAAAACTTATAGTACTTGTACATCTCAATTGTTTTATTTGATTTTTTAATAAGAAATTTATTGTTGTACTTAAAAGCAAATTTTTAGTTTAAGTAAGAAAAAAACATGAGCTTATTAGTATTTTTAAGTAATAATTTATTATATTTGTTTTTTTATAGATTCCATAGATGCATTTCTTCACATTTTAACACATACAAATTTGAAATGCATTTAAATAATTATAATGTAAGACATTTCTATCAAGTTTATAAAAATCCTTGGTGCCATAATTTGTCAATATATAATTAAACTTAAATGAGCACAAGAAATATATAAGTGCTTAATAAATCATCATGGCATTGGGTGGAGTATTCTGTATTTTCTTACTTGTACTTGTATCAAGTTACATTTCTGCAGTAGATGAAAGATTGGCTAACAAAGTAATCAAGTGCCAATTCGGTAAATCTATTAGAAAACAAAAAGATGTATTACCATTAAATGGTGTATGTCTTAGAGATATGGTGATTCATTTATCTACACATCTACAAAATGTTACTGACGAAGAGCTTGGAATTAATAAGTTTCAAGGAATGTTGGACAAGCTTGACTTTGTTGATTCAATTACATCATTAAATTCTAGATTAAATGATTTAGCTAAGAACCTTAATGACAAGCTAAAAAGATACACTGATTTATTAAAAGATAGTAACAGTGTAATTCAGCCTGTTTTGCTTAAACAAAGTCACAACATTTATTCATCTACACAGAAATCAGATATTCCAAATAGATCTTCTGATATATGCTCAAAGATCACTGATGCTCTCACAATGAATCTACGTAATCAAGACTGGAAAAATTTACATATTTTACCTGTAAGTAATATATAATATTTTTAAAATAATTAATTTTATTATATTTTATTTTATTATTATGTAGTTTTTTTATTTACAAAATTAATATGCAAATGAACATTTTTTTAGGTCAGTCAACCAGGTACTATGTGTGGGCCTCCAAGTTTGGCTCACAATATAGGGCCTCTTTTGCTTTCCCAGTGCAATCGTTCCAAAAATGTAATCTTACTCTTGGAGCATAGTGCAGCTTTTATGTCAGAAGAAGATGTAACATTGGCTCATATAACTGCTAAGACAATTGTACATATGTTATCAGAAACAGATCATGTAACAGTCATTGGTTTAGTTGGTAGTGGCTCAATTCTTTGTCCAGGTAAAACTCTTGCCAGAGCTACAGATATTCATAAGATGCGATTGGATCGGCACATTGATTCCCTTACAAGATCTTTAGTCAACCAAACATTTAGTGTGGATATAAACAAAATTATTAAGAATGCTGTTGGTGAAATTGTTCTTATACATCTAACAAATAACTTGAAGGATTTTTCAAATGTTAAAGGCTTTGCTGAGTCTATGAAAAATGAAGGATTAAATGTGCATTTAAGAACAATTTTAATTTTATCCAATCAACAAGCACACATTAATGTTAATGAATATTCAACCAACGGAAGTATTATTATATTACCAACTCAGCATCTACTTGGATACGAAATAGCCAGATTATTTGCTGGTAAATACATATTTTTAATTTTTAAATTAAATTAAGTTGTAAATTATTATTAAGAAATGTACTTCCAAAGTTTAAAAAATGAAAATTCTTGGAAAAATGTTGTGGGTTTAGAAGGGAATAAGAATGAAAAAAAATCATTCTGTTAATTATTATAATTATTTTTGGACATTTAGGTTTAAAATGCAATAAGGAAGATATAAAGCCGTATTATTTGTCGGACCCGTATTTTGAACCATATAGCAAAGCGATGATGCTTTCTGTTGGTCAAATAACGAACACTGCCTTATTATCTTTCGACGTGAAATTACGAGACTTTGTTGAAGACGTAACTTACTTTGAAGCAGGTGCTCATCAGCTGCATGCGCTTCTTGTTGATAAAAGAGGCATGTTGTGGATGCATAAAAATTTTCCGAGAATGGAAACAATTATTGAACAACCGCTTAAGGTTTACTTGTACGATTTGGAGAATTTGGATGAGAAGATTATGGAAACAACTGGGTTTGTTAATTTTATTTATGATAATTTTAACTATTATAATTTATAATAACATTAAAATAATTTTTCAACAATTACCAGAATGTCAGAACAAGCAGAAGGTGTAGTAGAGGTAAAAACTCTTTTGGGTTCACAAAAGCAGATTTTATGGAAACATCTGGCCTACTCAGATTTAATTGTTTGTCTCGTGGTATCCCGCCTTGATGAAGATGCAACACGAATGCCAGTTGTTCGATTGCCTCCCCCGCTACCAGCTGGTATTTTGCACCATAGACTAGATTTAGCATTGGGTTCAAATGTGCGCAGAGACAGTTTATGCGCTTATAATGGAAATCGCATAGCTACCCTCGAAGCCGGTGTTGTCTATCTTTCACCATGGTGTTTTAAGTCTCCGGCGGAACAAGGTCGACAATTGCAAACAGCTCCAGCTGTCACTGTGCAGAGCTACATGGCTTATATCAAAGACGTGACAAGGTTACTCACAAACCCTGGTATGCAGGAAAGCGTCAAAGCAGACGTAGCTATGCTTGCACAGATCTTGGAATATTTTAAGAAGAGACATGCTAATAGTGCATTAAACAAATATATTGTGCAGAGGTAAAGCTATAATCAGAAATATTTCCAAACTTTTATATGTAATATATTATGATATATAATAAATAAATCATTTTCTTAGGTACCTCACATCGGTGAACAGCGGTGTACTTGAATTATATCCTGGTCTTGTATTGGACTCAGACTTAGATCCCAAGCGTCGTAGTTGGTATACGAAAGCACTGCAGCAACCAGGTCGTATTATTTTGAGTCCGCCTTATTTGGATGCCGGTGGTTCTGGTTTTGTTGTTACTCTCAGTCAGGTCGTTCACGAGGGTCGTTCGGTTGGTTTGCACTCGAGCACTGATCCTGCTGTTGCCGTAATGGCTATGGACGTCACACTCGGCTACTTGTCGCTTATGCTTACTAGTTTATTTCCTCTCTGCTCCGAACCTAACGTAAAGTGTTTTCTTATGGATGATAACGGTAAGAAACACTTTTATTGTTTCATTAATAAAGTAACTTTAGTTGAATGCAATTATATAATAAAATTTATTCATTTTTTAAGGCTATTTGGTATTCCATCCATCGCTACTTTTGCCAGCAAGTAAGATTGAACAGCAGCATTTAACGAATAAGGAATTGCTTGTTGCAAATGACATACTGAATCATGATTTCTTTGTGCAAAAAAAACTATGTGCAAGTCATATGGATGGTACTACTCAACGTTATTATCAATTTAATACTTCTCTTAACGAAGTTTTAACAAATATTGTTCATGGCGAGCACTGCGTTATGTATCAGCTCGCTGTTGTACCTGGCACTAATGTCTTCTTAGGTGTTGTCAATATTACATGTAGTTCATTCAATGCTTTCTGTCCTTGCAGCACCGTGAGTATATATTAAGTTCCTCTTTAATAATAAAAGCTATACGTTTTAAAAATACTTATTGTTAACTTTTCTAGATTGATAGATCGTGTCTCAGCTGCAAACGCATGGAACAGACAGATTGTGAATGCCCTTGTGAATGTAAGACCTTGTATTCTAATGAGTGTCAATTTCAGGACAGTATGACAAACGATATCGAGGCCTGTCCTGCGCCGCAGGAACAAGGTTCTAGTTTAGCTACACCTTGGATACAAACTGTTGGTGGAACACTCAAATCTTGCCAGACTTTCAGTTGCAAATCCCATTTGACGAAAACTGATTGTCTTGGCATAGTTAACTGCCAATGGTGTGAAATAGATAATGACGGGGAAACGCCTCTGCAACAATCATATTGTGCTGACGTTGCTGCATGCTTTCGAGGTGTTCTTGGTGCACCTATTCCATATGGAGATGGAACTTATAGTAATATGTTTTTAAATAATTCTTTGCTTTTTTAGAAAAAAAAATTAATTTTCTTAATCTATATTACAACAATTATAGATTCACAATCGACGGAAGAGATACTGCCAGGAGACTGGCCATCAGTTGGTCCTGTAGCTGGAGGAATTCTGGCATTTGTTCTAGTGCTGGGTGTTGCACTCTTTTGTTATCGATTGCGTTCGGTGCACACTGGTCTCGAACACCAATGTCTGCATAATCATAACTCACCCGACACATTGCGTATGACCCATCTCGACTGCGATATTGAACCCATAGATCACGAACGTGAACCCAAGGCTAGCATGGATTCTGCCCTTCTACGTGATATTGTTGCTCCTATTTCACCTTATCGAATATCTACAAATTATAGGTGAAAATATTATAAAAATATTTAAAACAACATTTTGAAACTCTATTTACTTATACATTCAAATTTATTCAGGAGACCACCAGGAGGCGATAGTGACCATGGATACAGTACCATGACACCACATGATGATTCGGAACAGCAAAATTTTTCAGAACCGTTGCTAGTACTTGCGGGTAACAGTAGTATGGCCAGTATGAGTAGCACCGGTGGAGTTGTACCATCAATGAGCAATTCAACGCTTGATTCTCCAGCTACATCAACCTCAACGACCGGGACAATTGTGGCGCCACCCTCGCCTACGACAAATATTGGATCACCACATCGTGTTATAGCTGCTGTTACCGTTCATCGGAATATGGAGACGAACTATTGCTAGCGAGCCATAACTAAGGATAAGTAAAAAAAACTACTGGTTTCACGAATATTTTATAAAATTTGTGCTCAGTATATAACAGATAGTGTTACGTCCTAAAGACGTACCTTTTTATCAATCAATGCTCTTAAAAATTTTATAAAGTAATTGAAGAAATTTATAGCATTGGAGTACTATCTTATATTACTGAAATAAATTTTCTAAAATAAACTGAAAACAATGGTTTTTCCACTTAATGATTGGTAAAATTACGTAAAATTTTAAAACGAGTACAACGCCAGACTTTTCTAAGCTTTATTTAATATTATTTTTTTATAAATTTTTTAATATGTTTTTCTTTGAACATAACTTTATTATAGGTAATTATTGTACAAAATTCAAATTCCGATGCATTACTTAGACCCAACACCATAACTATATTTTAGATTTTATACAACATTAGCTGTTAAGATTATTTATATGTATTTACTTATCATTTTAATTAAGAAATGAATTTATTATAATGTTTTAAGATGATAAAAATTTTATATCAGTGCGATTTGGAACAAACTGATAAATTTAAAATTTTATTTTTTAATAATTTAATAAGGATCAGAAAGTATATTTCGAAATCTCATCTCAAATTTTTATTATTCTTAAAAATTACAACTTAGATTTCAAAATATTCTTTCGATAATTTAGGTGCACATAGTTGTGAAAGTCTGTCTTCCAAAATTTTATCTTGTGCATTTTATTTGATAACATTTTAATTTACACAATTTTAAAACTTATGAATGAAATCTAGTACAATGAAAAGTGAATCATACAATCTTTTTTTTAAAAAGATCTATTTGAAAAACTATGTAGTTTTATTTTGAAATGAAACAGTTTTCAACGAAAAATTAGTCAGGAAAAACCCAGAGCAATATTAAAAGACTGTTTTTATGTTACTGTCACTCCTTGAACAAAATAAGTTTTTAAGTTCACATTTAAATGACAAGTAATGTACAATAAAATAAGCACACGAAGTTACGATAACGTAAAAGACTGTCTAAGTCCCTGCCAAGCAAATAAAAAACAAATTTTATCGAACTTTACATGAATTTTTAATAATTAAAGAAATTCAAATGTACAGCTGGAATTTTTATACATCTAGATTTAAGTATTCGCATAGACAGTGAAACCTACGGAGATTATTATTATCAATTATTGAATTTTTTTATATTAAAAAAAAGATTTTTAATTAAAACTTTTTAAAGAATATTTGTTCTTGTATTCCAGAACGTATTCAAGTATAAAAAAGGCAGAAATTTCATATGTCCAAGAAAAAAAATGAATTGAATGAGAATGAAAGTTGCGCTTTCCGTCACAAAGTAATTTAGAAAAATAATTTTAATTGTAGTATCCGTTACTACTTAATATTACTAATTAATTGTGCAAGTAACGTATTTACGCAATTAATGCAGCATAATCTATACGTTATATTTATTTAAAATATTGTCCGTAAAACTATAGTAATTGTAAGCACATTTGCCGCATGATAAACATAAGGCAACAATTTTTGCAAACATATCGAATTTCACAAACAATGCGAAAAGTAAGGAAAATATATAGCCAAGCACACATTTTATCGAGTAAATTATATGAGAGTAAATAGTAAATTTCTAAAAAATAGTATAAATGAAAGTAGCGATCACGTGCCAATCCTTAATGACTAAGGAATTTTGTAAAATTTGTTTTATCGATGTTTCGGAAAAAGTTTATAAAAATTAAAAATATAAGTGTTATTCACAGTAGAAGATACTAAATATTTTATATTTTAGTAAAATTGTAAAATGATATGCTTGAAAGTGATTAAATACAAAGCACGTTATTGGAATTAGATTATAACTGCGACTTTACACAAAATATGATAATTAATTTTTTAAATCTATAAGTCACACTTGCGAGAACTCAGTAAAACAGACAATTTGTCTATTACATTGGAAACATAAAAAAAATTAAAAAATGCTTTTATTATGCATTTTCAGTGCCAAAGTACTTTAAAGTAAATTCGTCGAAACATATTTTTCTACGTGTCGCATAGTATGTATTTGAGGGTACATGCTGTGCGATGAATGAAGAACGAAATCTAACATTACCGTGGCGAACGTTATTGCGTACGACGAAAAAAAATTTTATACACATATTTTATAAAAATTATTATATCTTTAAACAATAGTATCTACAGTAAAGTATTAACAGTTTATATTAAAAGTAATTTTTTAGGATCATACTCAAATATATACTGATTTTTACAGTAAATAAACTTGATGACATGCTTTAACGCAATGTTTTAAATTTACAGCGGCCTAAATATGATGCAAGTCTTGACGAAAGATAAAGACTTTTCAATCTTGCCAAGAATGTTGAAACGAATATAGGGCAAAT
Source organism: Ormyrus pomaceus (assembly GCA_900474385.1). Taxonomy (NCBI): domain Eukaryota; kingdom Metazoa; phylum Arthropoda; class Insecta; order Hymenoptera; family Ormyridae; genus Ormyrus; species Ormyrus pomaceus. Next base: position 26,774 of record UCOM01001299.1, read on the forward strand.
AATTTTTAGTACATTAGAAAAGTTGTTTATCCGATATTCATTTCAACACATAAAAATATTCGATTATTGATAATATTATTGTAGGCTAATAATCATTGGTTGTATGTAACTTTAGCTTTAAGAACTTAATTTTGATAATTATCCTTTATTAATAAGTTTTTGTATGTACTTTGTTGATAAGATGTGACTATATTATGCTATTAAGTATAATTTGATATGAAATTATTTACATTAATCTGTATTTCAATTGTGTATACGATGTTTTTTTAAATTCTGTTATGAAATGCATTTTAATACTTACAAATTAAAGTTGATTATAATTTAAATATTAATTGCTGTAAATAAATGAGAATAAAAGTAATAGTTACACCACTAAAACAAATAATGTTTACGTTTCATCATTTTATTCAATTAAAAATTTTAATTAAAAAAAAATTTTTCGAGCATTCTAAAAAATAACAATACCTGAATACCTGTAAATGTTCCTTATAGTAATATTTAATTAAAAAAGTTAGTTGTAGTAAATAAATCAACCTTTTCTATTAATTATAATCAAGTTAGCGATTGGATAAATTAAAAAATTGCCATTATATCGAAATTGGTGGTCACGTCCGTGATATTTGTAGATGCAATATACATATGTATGCAAATGAGATTCACAGAGTCGAGTGTTTATTAAATAAACATAAGAAAAGATAAGTGTTAAGAATGAACATTTTTAATTTGCAATTCGTGAAAAAGAAAAAATGTAGTTTTTGATTAATGAAAATTTTGTATTATTTATTCCACATAATCGGAAATTGATGGTTGTTTATCAATGAAAGCGTTTAATGAAACAAATTGTAAGTTTTTCTGTTTGTTGGTGACCCAAAAATACGTTACTCATTTTTATAAAATGTTACTTAACAAACGATAATAAAAGGCAAATCAGATATAGAAAAATTTTCTTTGTTTTCGAAAATCCAAAAACCAATATATTGTTTATTTGAAATTTTGTCTTGCTCTTAAAGAGAAGAGTTTAATTTCTTAATAATTTCAGAGAAATCGCATTTGAAATTGTTTTTGTCTTTCAAAATTTTAGAAAAATGACTCTAACAAAATTGTTTTAGTTCGAAACAAAAACAAATAATTTTTATTCAAATTTAAATACCGCAAAAGTAGCTGGACATTTAAATGACTAATAGTGTCAACAATTCAACATGTAAGGTGTTAGGTGTACACAATCAGGTTGATACCTCAACCTTTTGGATTGAAAAAATCGAATTAATTTGAAGAATAAATTATATTATTGAAAAAAGTTTACGAAATTAACTCGGAAATTGTTTAAAAAAATCAATTTCCTTTGTCCGCTTTTCTGTCGGTTTAATAAAACGACAAAAATTTTATGAATTTTGGGAAGGAAGAAGGGCAGCGGCTAGACGGCTCGCATCTGCAGCCTAAAAGTCCTTAAAATTAAAACTATATTTCTGCTTGTACCTCTGTTTAATCCTGAATTCTAGGAAAAAAGCTGGAAGCAGAAGACAGACATTTGGAACGCGCTTGGACAAAATGTTTGCAAAGAGGAACGAAGGGAATGAAGAATCAAAGGAGCAAATTCAAATAAAAAGGTTTGAAGAGAAAATAGTGGAAGAAACGTAAAAGACTTGCAATGTGTGAGGTTATAGTGTTAAGGCGCGAAGGAAGACTCATACGCGAGTATACAGATTGTACAGATCCGTGCGTATGTGTGCACCGTGCGGTGAAACTGTGAGAGAGAGAGAGAGAGAGAGAGAACAGAGGAGGCAAAGAAAGAGAGAGGTAAACGCGAAGCGAGCACCCGCGAGGGAAGGAAAGAGAGAAAAACATCACTAACATACCTCTCTCTATTTAACACACGGAAAGAGGAGAGACGAAGACGCTCGAGCGAGAGAGCGCGCTGGCGCGATAGTTCTCGTCGAAGAAGCCCCGCCGCTGCCGCCGAGGGAAACAACGAAAACAACAGCGACGACGACAAGTGCCCCACACCTGGACTACCCGCGTCATCACGAGGAGCTCCAGGTGGCACTAGGATGACGTCGAGTTTATTCGCTCGGAGAGGTGCTCGTTGTCGGGGGCGCGGCTCATCTTCCCCGAGAGCAGCGGCAGGCTTCATCGAGTCGAGGCTAGGCTAGGCCAGGCCAACCGCTCATTTCTTCCTCTGCTGCTCAACTGATAGGAGGCTACTTTCTTACAAGGAAGACAAAAGTTCATGCTGATAGGATAACATGGCTACTCAGGGACAGAGCAGCAACGCAGCCAACGGCCCACCTGGAGTTGTTGGCAGCAAAACTCCACTGTCTGTTTCGCCGCAGCCTCAGCAGCAGCAGCAGCAGAGCAACAACTTTGAGCCGCTGGATAAAAGCTCCTCCAATACTCTCAAGGTAAATAATGCCTGACGTAAAGCTTTCTTTACAGAACTTTGAATCATTCAGAGATGTAATAAGATTTTTTTTGTGTAAAATCTTTACAAACAATTTAGAGGACACAATAAGTGTTAATTATATTTAAAAATTTTTAGTCCATCAATTAAAATTAAATGTAATTAAATTTCTAGTGTTTTAGTTAATGATTATACGCTAGAATTTTTCATTTTAGATTTATATCACAGAGCCCTATGTGCAATCTATTTGTTAGCAAAGTTTTCTTGTCTTGTATAAAAACAGTCAGTATAAAAACTGTCAATTACATTAATAATGTTTCAAACTGGAGTGTTAATTTTATTAGTACCACATGGCATAAACAAAGAATAAAAGGTTTATTTATAAATGTGCCATGATACCTCACTTAATTATTATTTATTTGAACATCACTGTCTATAAATACTATTCTGAAAATCAATTGAAAAAATTTTTATATAATGTAATCTACTGCAAAATAATTAAATTATATTTCTTTTTTTAGCGAAATCCAAAAATGGAGTTAGGTAAAACAGATTTATTGAAATTACTTGGATACTTGGAAGGTGAATTGCAAGCTCGTGATGTTGTTATAGCCGCACTTAAGGTAGTCTTACCTTTTAAAATAAATATTATCAATTAAAAAATTTTGAAATTAAATTTCTTTAATTATTTATTTAGTCAGAGAAAATGAAGCACCTTTTAAACTCAAGATATAGAAGTGGAACCTCTGATCCTCACTCTGCTCTTGCTAGAGATGTAGCTCTAGTAGGAGGTGCAACTGGATCACAAGGAAATCAGACAGATCAATTAGGTGCAACTCTTGAAGCTCTGATAACTAGGCAAAGGCACATGAAGAGTCACATGGCTAGAGTTATGAAAAATGCTGAGCTCAGACACAGAACGGTTTGTATTGAAGAAAAGAAGCTTCTCTATAATCAATGTTTATTGTATAATAATAGTTTAAGAAAATATTTTAAATTCCTGAAATAAAACGAACGATTTGTAATTATCAGGTAATTAAAGAACTGGAAGAAGAGAAACAAATGCATGAACATAACACAGCTCAGGGTGACGATGTAACATATCTTCAAATGTTGGAAAAGGAAGGAACACAATTGAAAAAGCGGCTGGAGATTGAAAAGCAAGAGAAAAAACGCCTTGAGGGTGAACTTAAGAAGATGAGTGAAACTTTAGAAGACGAAAAAAATCGACACAAGCAAATCGTTCTCATTTTGTTAGCTGAGCGAAAGAAGATAATTATGAAATACATAGAAGAACGTAAAAGATCTGAAGATCTGGCTCAAATTCTCAGTGAAGAGAAGGTTAGTAATAATTAAAAACAAAATTTAAATAACATAATGCTATTTTATCGTAAAAAATATATTATAAGAAAATATTTCACGATTACATCAGGTACGTACGGATTCAATGGCAGAAGGACTTGAAGAGGAAAGCAAAAAATCGTTGCATATGGAGGCAGAGATGGAAAAGCAGCAAGCACAGTTTGATATTGAAAGGTCTCAGTTTCGCCAGACGACTGCAAATAAGGACAAAAAATTGATGGAGCAACAGGCAGAACTAGAAAAACTCAGAGCTGAAATTGATATACTTAAAGAGCAGCAAGCGCGAGGTCCAGTAAGAGCTGTTGGAGTGACTCCACCTCCACCTCCTGCCAAGCCCGCTAACCTTGCGTCCATGCCAACTCTTAGAACTGCAGCAGCTCCTCCCACAGGTGAGATCAATGTTTTAGAATTTCAAAGAAATAAAAACTGCTTTGTATCATAGTATAGTAAGCAACTAGAACTCTATTTTAACCATGGTATATATACTATTTTTTACTATACCTATCCCGAAATTATTACATTTGATTTCTTGAACCGGGAATAAAATTGGCACGTTCGGTCAAGTTGTAAAAAGAATAAATTTTAAAACGTAATAAAAATATAATTGGATATAAATTTTTTAGTCAAAGGAGCAGTTTTAGGCGCAGGAACACCAATGGTCAGCAGTAAAGTAGTGCAACCTACTGCTACAGTTTCTAGCGTACCAGTTAGTGGACCAAGTAAGAAAAATGATTAATGAAAATTAGAATTGTATTAAAATTTATTTGCTATAAAGTAATTACAATAAAATTTTCGTGTTTTAGCTACCGGCATAGCAAGATCCGTGACACCAGGCCAGGCACTTCGAGGCGTGAATTTTGGATTGAGCGGGTCGCCTGCTGGCGCGAGTACAGGCAGTGTTCCTCCTACGCAAGATACCGCAGCCGCAGAGCAGGTAACCTATACACACTTTCCTAGCCATTCAACGTTGATATAAACACCATTATGAAGTTTGGAGAGCATGCTTTACTTCTGTCAATTTATCTGTTCCAATCTGTTTGAAATGAAACGTAAATTTTTGAAAATTTTTAATAATCCTATTTATTATAAAAAATGTCGATAATTAAATTTTACGAACTTAACTTAAACAAACGTATGATTAATCTTAAAAAGAGAAATTTTACCAAAATAACTAATATTCCCAAAAATTTGCGTTTATTACTACGTTAAAAATGTTAAACTTAAATTGAATACTTATTCCTTCACTTTAAAATTGTGCGTTGAATATAAGAATAGAATTTTATTAATAATTAATAAAAAGACTAAATTTTCATAAAATTAAATGCACTAAAAAAGCTTATATTTTATAAGCTAATCTAAATGAAATAATTTGTATATGCTTATCGTATGAGTCGATAAAAAACTAATTTTCCGGATTGACTGAAAATATGATAAAAAAATTTATTTTTCTATTAATGTATTCCTATAAAGTTAACGGATCAACATGAAAAAAAATAAGAAAGTGAAAAAATTTCACTAGAATTTATTTTCTTTCTTTTGCATTAAAGGAAGTAAATGGAAAATTCATTGCGCAGTTTTAAAAAAATGTAGTTTAATGTATATTCACTTATACCTTCTTAATTAATGTAGTTATAAAAAAGTAATTTCTGTCTATATATATTACCGTTTTACCAAAAGTAAAAGAACTTATGTACTCTATTCTATTGTGTACAACGAATAGATGAATTATTTTATATAAATTAGTTAAAGCAGACTTTGAATATAAATAATACAGATGCAAAAAAGAATTAAAATGACTAAAATTATGGTGAAAGATATTTTTTTAAAAGATAATGAAATATTTGTATACAAAAAGATTTAGCTGCTCGTATTACATAACGAATTACAATTAATTATATTTTAGTATTATTGATGTAAGCTTTACTACATCATTGTTTACAATTTATGTGCGATACAACTATCAGATACAATAATTAAGGTAGCTAGGTACAAAAAATAGTCAAATTGCATCACTACTGATAAAAAATCTTTATTTACTTTTGCATGCAGTAAATAATTATTTAGTTATTAAAAAAATATCAATGATGCATCTAGTCTTGTAGCTTAACGCTTTTGATGAATTTAATTTGATATAACGGAACGTTTCTTCTTCCTGTGCCTAAGAGATATTTTTAAAATAATTTGAGTTTTTAACAAAGTTTTTTAAAATTTAATTTTATTCCACAACAAGAAGCAAACAAACTGCAAAAAGTGATGATATTTATTAAACAAAACTGTACAAAATAATGTCTTCTACAATAGCGAATTTTTGTACAATTTCAAAGTCAATTTTAATCGAAAAATAATGTATTGATAAAATGAGTGATAAGAAGCGACGAAGAAAAAACTATATTTATCTTTTTAAAAGTTTCTCCCTCGAGCGTAGACACTTATCTCTCTCGGCTCTGCATCTCCCCTATTCAAGCACTTGTTACCTTTTAAAGAGATCCTGTAATACGTGTATGAGTCGATCCTTGATTATTTTTTTTTTATTATTATATCTTATTTGATTTTTTCATTATATTATGAAAAATTTACCTGTTTTTGTTAAATTTTTATTAGTTTTGAAAGAGACACGAGTTCGTTCTTTTATTACGTTAACTTTACACGTGTTTTATTATGGAAGTTTACTTTGTGAACACAATCATTATAATAATAATTATTATTATTATTTTAAGATGTATATTGATTGATTCTTTTATTAAAATATTTAAAATTCATTAATGAGCCTTATTTACCCAGTAACTTTCCTTATACTGATTTTGAAAAGTGCTAACCAATCGCACCAGAGAAAAATCAAAGCAGTCAAACAAATGTTCTTCTTTCAAAATAAAATGGTAAAACGAGCATATTTTTCTCTGAACATTGGTTCTAATTTCAAATTTTCTTCACAATATTCAAGCATTTGCTTTTGTTGAAGAGTCACCTGATTGGATGGTTTCCTTGGAGATTTGGAGTTTTACTAGGGCATCGGTATAGAGTTTCTAAAAAATTATTATAATTATCTCTTTTTTTCAATTCTCTTCCTACCTAATGCTTTTTGGTTTGGTGCACAACTCCGAAGCTATCGTCAAAGAGATCTGTGTATTACGGAAGAGGAAAGTATTCTTCAGTCTATTCTCATCGAGGGACTCGCTGTTTAACTCGTAGAAATTGAATGTACCTTGCACTCGGACTTAAACGATAATATACTTTTAGTAGTCTTGATAGAAATTAGCTAAACAGCCTGTAAATCACTGTTCAATCACTGTAAGTAACGTGCTTGGCACAGCTTTAAGACCGGGTGACATATCTCGAAAAATATTTCTGCTCTGGCATTATGAAACAGCGGCATCAGGCGATTGTGTGTTGCATTCCCGCAGGCGCTGCACAAGCGGTCGGCGGTCGTTCCGCCCGGCGGCGTTTCGACGGTCGCATCCTCGGTGCCGGTCGCAGTAGCAGGAGCAACAGCTGTACCAGTGCCAGCGACAGCAATACCAGCGGCGGCAGCAGTGCCAGCAGCAACAGCAGCAGCAGCAGTAGCACCAGTAGCTCCACCGTCTCCCGGTGGTGCCTTGACAGGAGTAAAGAAGCCGTTGGGGGTGGCGACACCGCCACTGGCACCGACGGCAGCTCGAGGCGCACCGCCTCCGGTGCCACCGAACAAGCCGATCGTGCCACCCAAGAAGGAGGTCGCCGCTGCTTTTCTTCGGAGAGCCGAGCAGCAGCAGCAACAGCAGCAGAGCCAATCGACTGTCAGCGAGACCTCTGCGAGCAAGCAATTCGTAAAACAGAACACGATTATCGCCAATCCTGCGGCGGCAGCTCCGGCTACTCCTGCCCAGAATCAGCAGCAGTCGACCGATGACGAGGTACGCTTGTATTTTGTTGTTTTACTATTGCTGCAACTTATCTGTACTTTTTCTGTTTTAGGCGAAACCACGTTGATTTTTTTAAGCACATTATTATTCAGACTAAATTGTAGAACTGAAAACCAAGGAACAGAATCTCCTGTTAAATGATCGAAGATTCTCATAATTTACAAATGGTAAATCAAAACTAATCTTTTTAATAAGTCACTCTGCAAAAGTAAAGCATTCACCATTACTAAAAGGTATTCAGCAAAGTGTCAAAATTTTAGCAAAAATCCCTCACAAGGTCTTGCATTGCTTCTCCTAATCAATTGCTGAAATAAGCATTAATTGAAATGCTTAATGTATAAAATGAAAGTTGGATTATCGACTTGACAAATTGTTGGTTAAATTAATGAAAAAAATGTCGAGAAAAATGAAGCGGCATATCGGGACTGTGGAAAACATCACGTTATACATTTGAATGAATTACATGATCATACACTGCCGTCATCCCTTGCTTTAATATTACGCTACCGAAGCAGAAAGTCAAACATTCTTCTGGTGCAGGGACAAAGCTGAAGCAAACATTCCAGCTTTTGATCGTCAACTTGCTACTGAAAACTTCAAAGTAACTCATAAATCGCCGGGGTAGTTGTATGATCATTGATTATATAAAACAAAAGTTCTTTTAACGACTACTCTTTTTTATTATTAATTTTACAATCTATATAACTATGAAAAACTTTGTACTTGGAGTTGAAACATATTTTTTCTTGTAAACACTCAGTATTCATTATTATTATTTCTTCACTTTAAAGTAAGTTTCGAAAATTTACAAGCCGAACCTATTGATAAACTATGAAGTATAAAGTTTTTCCTACCTTCTGTGAAGGTTTTTTGTCCGAGCTAAAAAGTTCGATCGTACCGAAAAAAATAGAGGAAATAAAGATGGTAAAATTAGTAATAACGAAATGAAATAAGAGTAAAAAATAATAAAGCAATACTAGATGATTGACTGGTAACAAAAATACTCAAAGCACTAAGATGTGTACGTAGAATCATAAAATTCTAAATGGCGTCAAAGTATGCAATGGATCTTTGGAGTCAGTGTATGTAAATCTTTGCTTCTAGTCGAAGGATCCTACGTTATTTTCGTTGCTTACATAAAAAAGAGAAATTGAAATTTATTGGTATGATTTTCAAAAAAGATGATAATTTTTGAAAACGAATACTTATTTTTTTATTTTTTAAGCACATTTACAGTAAGCTTATTTTCATTTCTTTTGCATACATAACTGTAAGCACAAATTCAACCATTCTAGTGACTGATTAATTGCATTTTATGCATAGAATCTTTTATTAATTTTAGTACTGATTATTTTTTTATACTAAAATTTTTATTATTAGCATGTTTTAATATCCACTAAAATTAATTAATCATTTTTGAAGTATATCTTTATAAGTACGTAAATGTAGTCTTGCAAAAAAATAATGTTACTGTCAGTCACCCCAATAGGCATTTTACTTAGTATTTTAAGTATTGCGTGTGTAATCTCGATTTTTTATATTTAGCCGTATTATTGACTGCGAGTAAAGAATGAGATGTGTGTAAATGAATGTATAAAAGATTAAAACGCGTAACAATTTTTTCTATACTTATGTGATCTCTTTTTTTATTTTAAAGACTGTGTGCACTTGACTCGAATAAAAAAGATTATTTTCTTCATCTTATGGAGCATTACATTTTACAGTGAAAATTTTCTCTTTTGTACAATAAGAAAATTAAGAGTTTAATTGAGCCATCTGCACTAGTTTTTTAAATTTTATTTATAAAACGTATAGGTATATTAGGATACATCTAAAATAAATAATCTCAGACGATGATAATGTAGTCTTCCAAGGTTACAAATTGTGAACAAGAACAAAAGCAGGAGTAGGCTTAAAACCGTTATTTGTCATGCTACTTTCTGTCTATTTATGAATATTTTAATAAATTTAGATGAAATGTCTACCTAAAAAAGTGAACAATTTTAAAATAATTGATGATTTTTTAAAGAGTTTATGATTTTTCTTGACTATTAAAATTTTTCATTTCAATGTATGTAGCGATTGGTTGTATGAAAAAACTAATTTTTTTTTTAAATGTAAATAATAACAGCATTATATAGGAAAAGTTTGTAAAAATCATAATCAACTAAATGTTAAATAAAATACTCAATTTTAGAGAAAAAAGCATCTGATAAAATGTTTCAAACCAATTATCTTAATTAGTTCTATCAGTGCATACAATAAATACATTATTCTAGTAAGAGAGTTGCATTTAATACTGTAAAATTTTATTTTGAAACATTTTCTTAATCTAGTTCATATTAAGTAGATGTGAAAGGATATATTATTTACATATAAAAATCGACATTGTAGTATATAAAAATTTGTCTGCAGTTTTACTTTAGAATATTTTAAAATGCCGCCTTTTGATGCTCTTATCCAGGTAACAAAAAGAGCACTACAAAGAAACCTATGAAAATTCAAAAAAAGAATTATAATGTTGTTATCTCACATATCCTTACACCATTCTTTAGAACTTTATTCATCCAAGAAATAACGAAAACTATAGCCGAAAACTTGAATATTTTTATTAATGTTTTTGATTCTTATGAATTTGTTTTACTGTTATAAATAATTTTCTGTGTAAAAATGCGTATAAACTTATAAAGAAATTATCAAATTTTCATTGTTTGAAGCACTTTGTAAATACAATCGCACACTACAAAAAAATCGATCTCCGTACCAAGACTGCGAAAAACAAAATGTTTCGTTATTTATTTATTTTATTACATTTGAATCCCGTTTTTACCATTTTACCTTCAAATATTAAAAAAAAATATTAGAAACTCGAGTAAAAATTTATCTTCAAAATATTTTTTAAAATTACAAATTTACATTTTCACTATTTTAGATATAAAAAAGATTGATTTGTAATTAAAAAATATAATAAGAAATGTAATTCTATAATTCAAAATCATTCCAACAAATTTTTATTTATTCATCGATTTCTCTTAGTGAATTAAGCATCTCCTATTATTAAAACTTATTATTTTTCTATAATTTACGTTATTAATTTTGTAAATATTTTTTTATGCATATTTTTTAAAGTAAATATATTTATAAAAAATAAATTTTCACTCGAGTTCGCAAGTATTAAAATATAAGAAGGAACAAAAAACTGCAGTAAATCAAATTTATATTCCTTTTTTAAACTTATACATTTTTATTAAACATTTAATATTCTATAACTTCACGTCGATGATATGAAATCATGTAGTCATTGACTGTAATTTCATATTGCAATAAAAAGTAATGTATTGCTTTTGAAATTTTTGACAATTTTGCGTTTCACTTAATAACAGCAATGCATAAATAAAGAGTAGAAAAAATAAACAATACACTTCAACTGATTTGAAGATTTGATATAAAAGTTATTAAGCAATGAATGTGTAAGTTAAACAATCAAACAAATAAGATCAATTTTGTATTTTATATGCTAAAAGATTGAGTCTTGAAAATTGATAGTCATCTAATAATTCATTTTATTTTAAGTCTCGATAAGTTAAAACCCTTCAGTCTTTTAATTTATTATTCAATTTATTAAAAAATTTAGAAATTATAAATAAATTGTACTAATGTGCTCTTTAAAGAGTTTTATGTTCATTTTTTTTAATGAGAAAGATGTTCTGCTACAATTTTATTACTTAAAACAAGATTGTGAATCGGTAACTGGTCATCATTTATTTATAATTAAAAAGTTTTTAATGAACGCTTTAACAGTGAATTTAGAAATCAATTATTTTTCTTACTTTTTCGATTAATAATGATATAGTTTTCAATTATAATTTTGTAGTCAAAACAAGAAAATTGTAAATAAATGATAAAGGTAACAGATACATAGCTATAATAGTGAAATATAAACGTTGTGCGATTTTGATATATGACGAGTAAATAACATTTTAATGGACGAAATATAAGATTGCTTTTGGAAGGTAAATGTACGCAAATACTTAATAAAAACACAGTCAACGAAGTGAATAATTACTCTTAGATTTTATAATAAATGTTTCAATATAAAGCAATTTTTGAACTAAAACAATCAAAATTTTCGTCTTTGAAATATTTTTTACTCAAATTCGCATACTAAAGAAAGATAGTTACGAGATTTAAGCACACAACATTCTTGAATCTTAAATAGCGAAATCCTGTTAATGATTAACAGCTTTAAGTGCTGATGGCAAAACTCTTTATCATGCAATATTAAAAACTTCATGAAATAAATCTGTCGACCAACAACAGGTTTGAGAAATTCTTAATGAAATGATTAAAATATTTAATTTTGTTATACTCAAATTATTTGCTTTAATTGTAAATCAATAAAAGAAACAATATGAGAAAGAACGGTGCACAATTTATTTAGTAGTAGAAACAAAACTAATGATTTCAGAAATATAAATCGGCCGAATTTATTGTGAACGTATCTGAAATTACTAGGATCTATTAAGGGGTAAGCTTAAATAAATAGTTTAGTGTGAGAAAAATAAAAAAGTTGCAAATAAATTATTTATTTTAAAATAATTATGTGATGGTGTATTATGGGCGATATATACAAATATTTTAAGTTAAAGATTTAGAACGAAGTATTTATGATTTATATTACAAGAACGAAGTATTATTATTTATAAATTATACGCTATTACAGATAAAAATTGTTTTTTAAGACAAATTTGATATATTCAATTATAATCACTAAAAAATATATCGTAGATAAAATATTTTTTAGTTTTTTAATTTTATTGTTGTATTCGTTCTTAAAAAATAACTGTACTAAGATAATTTTGAAATATTTAAATATTAATTACTTATTTAAAATAAATATCTAACAGGTAATCCAAGAAATTGTTTCTCTTACAATTTTTTATATGTATGCAAAAAAAGAATAATATTTAATTTGATATTTATAGAATTTATTTCATTTTACAGCTTTTGTGTACAAAAACAATCAAAAAGTAATTTAAAAATTTCAGCATTGTGCAAAAATGTACAAAGGAAATAAGGAGAAAAAGAGGTATTATCGACTAAATATAAACATTGCTTTTAAATATTAAATAGTATAAATCACCTAAAAATTATAACGCATTTTATAATAACACGTTAGAAGTTTTCTTCGCAATTAGGATTTTTCGTTTCTTTGAACGTTGCAAACTTTTTTATTAGATCATCAATACCTATTTCACCATGCACCTTATTATCCCTAGTTCTCACGTTAACTGTACCAGCAGCTTTTTCCTTTTCTCCAACCACTGAAAAATACATTAAATTTAAAAAATTGCTAATTTATTTAATGTATAGAATTATATTGATTTGAAAGAATTAAACGTAAAAGTAATTTTACCAAGAATGAAGTTAAATTGATCAAGTTGAGCATTACGAATCTTTTTATTGAGCGTCTCGCCATGATCCGTATCGACTTCAGCCATAAAACCAGCTGCATAAATTTTGTCTTTAACTTGCTCAGCATACTCATCAAGGGATGGACCTACAGGTACAACCATGATTTGCCGGGGTGACAACCAAAATGGCCATTTTCCGGCGTATGACTCTGTCAATATCGCAATCATGCGTTCTACAGAGCCTAAAATTGCTCTGTGAATTATGACAGGTCTTGTTTTTTCACCTGCTTTACTGAAAAACAAAAAAAAATATTTAAAGTAACTCTAGCAAATTTTTAACTTTACGATAAAATAATTAACGAATACTTACTTTACATATGATAAATTGAACCTAATGGGTAGCTGGAAGTCTAACTGAATAGTAGCACACTGGTGAGGCCTTTTTAGAGCATCCATAATTGTAATGTCAATTTTCGGTCCGTAAAATGCGCCATCACCAGGATTTAATGTCCATGGTTTACCGAAAGCATCGAGACTCTCAGATAAAGCCTTTTCAGCAGCATCCCAAACAGCTATATCACCCAAATACTTTTCAGGTCGCGTTGATAAACATAAATTAAATGTGAATCCAAAGACTGAATAAACGTGATCAAGAAAATCCAGTGCACCTAACATTTCGTCTTTGATTTGATCTGGCATACAAAAGATGTGGGCATCATCTTGTTGGAAACGGCGCACTCGTGTGAGACCTGTTAGTGCACCAGATAGCTCGTTACGATGAAGAACTCCAAAGTCCGCCATACGAAGAGGTAACTCGCGCCAAGATCTGTAAAAAATAAGATTATAGTCTTTATTACATTAAATGCAGCTGTAATTTTTATAATATTTTTACCTATTTCGCACATCGAAAATCATACAATGACCAGGGCAGTTCATTGGTTTTAGCGCGAATGTTTCTTTTTCTACGTCAAAAGAGAACATATTCTCTGCATAATGCTGCCAATGGCCAGAAGTCTGCCATAATTTACTATTATAAATGTTTGGTGTAACGACTTCCTGTAAAAGGTTTTATCATTTTTTAAATGTAAATAAAAAAGGATAATTAATAAGATTAATTTATTTAAAGCAATGAAATAAAAAATTTGTGCTATGCACCTGAAATCCTCTTTTTCTGTATTCACCGCGAATGAACTCTACAAGAGTATTGTAAATGTGAGCACCTCGGGGTTGGAAAAAGCAGGATCCCGGTGACAATTCGTGGAAAAAGAAAAGTTCTTGTTCTCGGCCAATTTTTCGATGATCACGTTTTGCTGCTTCCTCCTGGAACTTTTCCCATTCTTTAAGGCGCTTTGAATCTGGAAAACTGATACCGTAAACACGTTGTAATGTCTCTGCGTTTGAATTACCCTCCCAATAAGCTGATGAGCTTTTCGTGATTTTTGCTGCTTTGATCTTGCCAGTATTACGGACATGCGGTCCACGGCATAAGTCAATTAGTGGTCCACATCTAAAAGACAAGATGCACAATATTAAATTGTTTTTAAAAACTTTACAATCTGTGTCTCCTAAATGTAATTAATATAATTTTTTACCTATATACTGTAGTGGTAGGAGTCTGAACCTTTTCTTTCAAGATTCTAACTTTGAATTCATTGTATTTAAACATTTCTAAAAGATCTTCCTTTTTCATTTCAAGCCTCTCAAATGGCTGCTTATCCTTAACAATATTTTTAAAAAGATTTTCTAAGTATGGAAAATCTTCTTGGGAAATACCTTTCTCTCCAAGAAACATATCATAATAAAAACCATTGTCTATTGGAGGGCCATAGCACAGACAGCCACCGTAAACTCGTTCCATGGCTTCTCCAAGGATGTGAGCACTGGAATGCCAGAATACAGCTTGAGCTTCTGCATCGTCAAACTTTAGTAGTTGCAATTTGCAATCTGCTTCCAATGGTCTATCCAAGTCCCACAGTTCATTGTTTACTTTTGCTATTACTGTGTTGTCTGCAAGACCTTGACTTATACCTTGAGCTACTTGATAAGGAGTAGTACGCCACGACTGAGCTGGCACTGTTTTGCCATCTGGAAGTGTTACTGCAATTTCTTTAGATTCTTTTGCGGCCAGGTCTGCTTCATATTCAGTTTTTAATTTGTCAAACAGTGCTATCCTATCCTGCAAAGAGCAATTAAATATTAAAGTATTTTATTTACAAAATAATATTGAATAAATTATTGTAAATTTGCTTGCCTGAATATATGAAGGCCATGGATTTAATTCTTTTACAGAATTTTTCTCTGGTGCAACTGCCTTTTGTTTCATTTTTCCCTGAATAAAGAAAAAAAATTTATTAAAAATTTATTGAATTATTAATAAATGAATATTATTAGTAAAAATAATCTATAATTTTTAATGACACCAAAGTCAAGGCAAATATTTTTTGTATTCTAATCAATTATATATAGAATGTTTTGAATAATTTGATATGATGCAATCGAAATATGATTTACACGTGATAATACTGCTATAAAATCAAATAAAAATCAAGTAAATAAAAACTTAATATTTGCAGTTAAAAAATGTTTGAATTCACATTCACATATTAACAAATTCATAACAGCTTTTACAACAATATGTTAAGAACTAAAGTTTACTATTGATGGGTTTCTTAGATGGACATTTTTGTTTTAAACAAAATGTTTAAAACTTATTTAATAATTATGAAATAGATAAAAAAATTAATTCGATGCAATTAATTTGACAAGATTGCTTTTAATGTTTCAACAATAGCTACTCCTATTTTTACATATGTAAAAGTGCAGTTTCACGTGAATCTGTTTCACAAAGGAGGGATATTATTTAAATACAATGGCCAGAAGCGAAACTCTAAGTAACTTGATTGAAATTCAAACATATATATAATTATTTCTTTGATAGAGATATAATCGAAGAAAATACACGAGGACGAAAAGATGCAAGCATGGAGGTTAGGTACAAGAACACGCGCTCATTAACGTGAGGACGTTAGTCAGCAGGGATAAAATTCCTTGCAAATTTCTCACAAAGTCGGTTTTTTTAAAGCCGACAGACGAACCAGAGAACGTAGCGATTTCCACCTAGTACCGGAACTGGTTGGTGCAAGTCTTAAACCCCGGCAGACTAAACTCGCCAGCAGCATTCCACACTCTCCCTATTTGCCCTACTTGCACCTTACAGATTAGACTGCAGTAATACAAATCTTAAAACAATTTGCGCTTTGGTTTATCGTGCCTTTTCCTGCTTCAGCGTTACGTTCTGCAAGGCTGCGGCTACGTCGTCGCCCATCTTAATGCACTGCTGTTCGGACTGCTAGTACTTATTGTAGTGCTGCTGCCCTACTGCTGATGCAGACACGTTTACTGTTTTTCTTTCTGCTTGCAGTTTATTGTAAAGAACATTACTACAATGGTCGCCTAGACGAGGATACTCTTCAGTTAGATCTGAGATGTCTATTTCAATTGTAATCATAAATTTTAAATTTTAAATTTTAATTTTTCATAGAAGCTTTAAAGTTTATTATGGATAAATATAAAGAAACATATTTAATTAAAAATTATACACATAAAAGATAAATCAAATTTTTACATTTATTTTAAATAAATAAAATATTTATTATTTACATTTTGTATTTGAATAAACAAACATTTTACTTGCTTGAGTTTTACAATAATTAATAAAAACTTTCTATATTCAAATGAATAGTAAGCAATTATTATTTATGAAAGCCAAATTAAAACAATGGATAAAGACAAATTATTGATCTTGCCATAAATACAAAATTATATTTTATATTATCGTTATCACAAACTTTAACACTGTTACTAATTCACTTATGAATATTTTACAAATTCTAATTAACTATAAGTATAATAGTCTTATTTAAGTATTTTTTTTTTAATTTTAAGTCACCGGATCTATGTAAAGGTAAATCTCCGACTTCCGAGTAGAAGCGAATTTAAGTGGAAACTGAGGGCCTTAACAGGCACCTGTGAATTATGTTATAAGGTCCTTAAAAAGTATATCTCGGGTGATTGTAATGAGGGCTGCAGCTATGGACCTCGAAATTTAAAATTGCAATATCAAGCAGTTTTCAAGTTAAATTCAGGACTTAAGTTACAAAAAGTATCCTCTCGAAAAGCAAATTTTCATTGTCTTCGTTAAATTCATATTCATTATAATTTTGATTTGATGGAAACTGAACAAACCGTCGTCCTTACGAACGCCTTATAACAGCTCTTATCGGGATACTGTAGCGTACCTTATAAGGGCCTTATGATCCGGTCTAATGATACAGGCTACCTGACAAATTTTCTACTTGGGTATATAATATATACTGCTTTTAAATAAATAAATAAAACCGCTGTCAAGTCATTGGCAGTTAGCTTCCTCCTAACTAATTTATTGTTCCATTATTATCTTGTTTTTATTATTATTTTATATTTATATGCTCATTTTAGAATTTAATGAAAAGCTAACAAAATTTAAATATAAATTTTGTTATT
>UCOM01001300.1:0-44292 GCA_900474385.1 Ormyrus pomaceus
CGAAAAAAAGTTATTAAAATTATTTATATCTTGCCGGAAATATTGAATAAGTTAAAAGTATTGTTAGATTCAAAACAAAAAAATAAAAAATAAAATAAAATGAGTAGAAAATGGGACATTTCGTTCTCTTAAGAGAGTAGAAATTGGGACATTCACCTTATTATGAAATAAATAAATTATTCCACATAGTTTTTCACAATTTAACAATCTTAAAGCGTATTGAGGTTTTATGAGTCTTAACACGCAACTAAAAAGTGCGCCGTCGTGTAAGCGAGAACAGGGCTAATTGGCTATCGGGGAAAGTTGGCTAACTACTGATTTCACTTGAATGTATGAACTTTGAAATTGCGGGGATGCACTATAAAGTTACAATGATAATAAGGCCCATCAACAAAGCCATTTGAGTCGCTTAAAAATTAAAAAAATATTTGTTACGTTTTTACCGTGTAATTTTAAATTTTGTGACCCGTTTGCTTAAAAAAATCAATATACGTTATGTAAATTGATGAAATAATTTTCTCTATATTTAAAAATTTATTACGGATTCGCACGAAATTAAATTTATGAAAATGATCGGTGTCGTACACCGCACGTGATAGTCTATAGAAATAAAGCAACTTTTCTAGAACGTTTGAAGATTAAAACATTTGAATGCAGTCCACGTGAAGAAAGTTCGCAACTGATAAATTTATTACATAAAGCAGCATTCAAAGTAAACATCATTCCACCCGATGCGCAAAACTAAAAAGCACCGAAACTCCCGGCAAGCTTTTAAACTAGAAATTCAAACGTCAAAATAACAATTCCAAAACCGTACAGCAAAACAATTTCGCGCACAAAATAAAAGATGCAGCCTCGCTCATTACCCCTCCTTCGCCTTTAATCCATTCGCTTACCTTTCCCCTCTCCTCCTCCTCAGAAGTAGCCAGCGGCGCCGAGCATCCCCGAAAAGCACGACGCAAACGTCGGGAGGAGGCAAACAAAGCCGGAAGAATAATCGTCCGCCCTCCGAGGAAAGTAGCGAGTTTACGAGTCGCGGCCACTCGAAAAGTCTCGCTGTGTCCTCCGAGGGACGGTCGACTCTCCTTCGAGTGCCGAGCCGTGGGCATGCAGCGGCGTCTAACGTTCGCGCACGTGCATACCCCCGAAATAACAACGAAAAAATAAAGAAAAAACCGAGAGAGAGAGAGAGAGCTCGGGCTTGCACACGCACGTTCACCGAGTAATTAGCGCTCTTTGTCATTCCGCGGCTCGGGCAAATCCGGGTCGGGGCTGAAAGTTAAGGAGCTAAGGCCTTGTTTAATGGAGCTGCACCGCCGCCTGGAGAGGGCCGCGAGACGAGGATTCGAGCGCGGTAAGAGAGACGAGATGCCGACCAAGAAACCCGTACGGCCCGCACGTTTAACTTCTTTTTTTAGTTCTCTTCCGGGAGGCCGCGGTTTTTTTTTGGAGGCTGCTGCTGCTGCTGCTGCCGCTCGTTCCGGCGATCGATTTTTGGAGGGAAGCTCAAGTTTTCTCCTACTTTTTTTATTCTCTTGACTTCTTTCTTGGGTCTTGGTTATGCTTTCTCCCTTTCGGAGTCGAGAGCGGTGGATCAGGGTATAGGATGAAAGGAATTTGGTTTTGGATTTCTGAAATCGGGCGGATTGAAAATTCTGAAAAGAAGCTTAGTAGGACAAAAATAAAATAACTAATAAAAGTGAATTCCCCATTGAGCATTCGGTTTCGCAAAAGCTAGGCTTAAAACGAAGAAGAATGAATTCCGATTCATCCGTGCTTCTTACATAATGTACAAAAAATATTCTCTGCCTCACTTCATCTTTTATCCTCCAAGACCATATATAACAAATGATCGACTACTTATGGAGATATCATCCGGCAATCTTTCAAACTCATTAAGCTCGGAGCCTTCGTGCGATGACCCCCCGGGGAGGCCGGAGGAAACAATATTGATAACCGGAAGAAAGCTCGATGTAACCGTAATTTTCGACGTGATGGCTTACATCCAGGAAAAATCAAAGAGCAGCCGTTCATTTATACACCCCGGCGATAGACCTTAATTAACTTCCCGGTGGGAGTCCGTCAATTACCAGTACAATAGTTATCGAAAGAGATTAATAGCCCGCAAGCTCCGGGGGAAAAAGACGCGGGGAGCGAAAGCTCCGCCGCGCCATCGATCCTCGCCGAGCAGTAACTCAAAGGCTCTCTCTCCTCTCTCCGCGGAAAGAAGATAAAGCCGCGACTGAAAGACGACGTACTTACACGTAATTTACCGGCACGCTCGTCTTCGCTCGCCGCTCGGCGCACCGCGCGGAGAGCTTTTTGCAAATTGAATCCAAGGATGTTTATGAGCAGCTCCCGTGCCGCTCGTGTGTGCAAATGTGTCCTTTAGCTCCCGCGGGTTTATTATACTTCCCGCGAGACGGTTTATGCCTTCTCTTTTGGATGCGCGCTTCTCGAGACTTTTGCGGCAGCCCGGTTGACTTTCGAGAAGCTAACTTTCAGCCGAATGGAACAAAGGGGGGAAGGATCGAGAGCGAAACTTTGGACCGGAGGAATGACGAGAGGAGCCGTGCTTGTTACTTCTGCCAAGGAGAAGTGATTACGAGCTTGCGAATTAATTGTTTCGAAGATACATGATTTCTTGCGGAGGAATGCCGAGTGTTTTATTGTGGCTGCACAAATTGAAAGTACATTGCTGGAAGGATACTCTGGGCTTTGGAATGCAATGGATGGCTTAGCATTCGTTATCCCAAGCATCCGAGCGGTACTTAAATTGAATAATTTGCCTGGGCTGGAAAATTCTGGAAAAATCAATGGAGCTAAACAACTGGAACTAAAAATATTAAGTATTCTGCGAAAAAAGAGAGAGATGTTGTTGTTTTTAAGAACATTTTAATTTTATTCAATTTTACTTCTTCTCGAATATATTTCTAGGAATTTTAAATGAATAATAAAGTCGCGACACTGGTGCAAGTTAACCTAGTTTCTTTAATAGTTTCAAAAAAATAAAGATATTTTTAAGCTGCAGGGCAGACTAGAGACGATTCTGCTGTCGTCATAATCGTTCGGTGTTCATATCGACGTAGTTTCATTTTCAAATCAAAAGATGCAACGCTTAGAAACATGTAGATAAAAAAAATTGCGGAAATTTTCTGTTATCGGCAGTAAAAAGAAAATGTTATGAATGCTGCATTACTACTTTCGTTAGATATAAATGTAAATACAAGTATATTGTATTATAAAATAAAACAAGATCTGTAAGTTTAAAGCAGCTAGTAAACGACTTGAATTAAACAAACTCTAAATTGCATTTAAATGAGCTTTTGTAAAATCAAGCTATACCAGCTGATACTTAATAAAACTTTTATCAAAAGATTATTGTACCAGAAGACGTCAACGGCAGCTGTAATATGCCAATATAGATAAAGAATTTGATGGTTCTGCTGTCTAACTTAGTTTTTAATAGTATTTATATATGTATAGAACCATCAAATTCTTTATCCAGATTCTTATTAAAAGAATAAATTTATTCAACTACACAAAAATAAATATTTTAAAATTCAAATTCGATTTGAAAACTTTACCTAATTCCAAAAGTATATAGATTAAATTAAAAACTTCCCACTCCGCATCAACCCCAATTAAAAAGAAATCCACCAGCAACTCCGCCGGTCCAGCGTACGAACCAGTTCGTACACCCCTTCCCCACTCTCGAGAATAAATCATCCGAATCCCCGAAATCGTCCCGGTCGCTTTCACCGGCTGCGCGGCGCCACTTTGCGAGGCTCCCTTTTACCGGCGAAAGGGGACCTTTCCGCTATAAAGCCCCTCCCACCCCCTCGGCTCACCCGCGGAGGAAAGAAGTTTCCAGCTGCAGCGCGCGGAAACCGTCAATCGGATGCGCGCGGCAAGGCAGGATGCGAGGATTTGTTATTCAAGAGGATGAGAGAGCTCCGCCTTGTGCGGAGGAGTGAATTTATTTTCCGCTGCAAGTTTCTCCGGGGCGGGCTTTTACTTTACGGTACTCCGGTGCGTTATTTGCGCTTGTCATTGATTTTTAAAGTGATTGTAAATTAAGGGTTGGGAGAGGAGGGCGAATGGTAATAACCGACGCTGCCGCATTGTCAATTTTCATGGAGCCGCGGGGTTGGAAAAATTGCAGAGAGATGCTACGGAATTCTTGAGCTGTTTTAGTTCGCGTCGGCTATTTTGGCTGCCCGAGGGAAGTTTTGCGGTGAATTTTGCATTTCTAAAATTAACAATTTTTACATTTTTAATAGTATAAAATAGTATTAATATTTTATTTTAAGATAGTGTTTAAAATATTGTAGGTTTTCTGCTTTAGATGCAACCGTTTATTTAATATTACAACTAAAACTTCAAAATCAATCCGACTTACTATTTTTGTCAGAAGCCACTCCTTGATATTACCGAAGTTTAAACTTCAATTAACTTCTTTCTTTAATCTCTTTTACATTTACTTGGAAAAAGCAAAAATAAACATCCTCCGTTAATTACTCAATATTTCTTGGTAGGACTAATTAAATCGCTCTTATAACGGTACAGAGCATTTCTCGAAAATCGCTAAAGCTCTTAATATAACTTTAATCCAAGAATAGAATAAATCAAACAGCGATCATCCTCGGAAATCCCCTAGAGCGAAATAATAACACAGTCTCCACATAATAATATACCCCGGAGCTTTCATTATCTCATTTATCGAACTATGTACGAGCCTCGAAGAGCGAGTAAGGAGGCAGCGGAGGCGAAGGAGAGGAGAGCCGATTGGGGCAATACAATCGGATTTGCCGCTATCCGCGCGTTTCCCCCGCGTGTTCCTTCGCCCCCCCCCCCCCCCTCGCATCTCGCGCAGAGCGCGCCCGTAGATCTCATTACCGGCGCGCAGCACTTGACCCGGTATTGTTAATTATACCACACGGCGCTCGAGCGCGAAATCCCCGGGTATAGAGAAGCGGAAACGCGACGACGAACAGAGAGAGAGAGAGAGAGAGAAAACAGCGCGCGAGCCCGCGGAGAAAGCGACGAAGAAAAGAGGCCAAAACACGTAACAAAGTGCTGGAGGGTCGAGTGCGAAAGTGGGGAACGGCTTACTTGTGCACGTCCTTTCGCCGAATAGAGTCGTATACGTGAACCCGTTTACAAGTTGCTACTCGCCCACCCCGCCCCCCGAGAACTCGAGTGTTAATATCGCGGGCGGGCAGCGGTAAACGAAGACACCTCGTTACCGACGGACTTTGCCTCTCTCTCTCGTTATAGTCGCTAGCGATCGTTCGTCCGCCGCGAACTTCGCAAATTGAACGACCGAACGACTTGGCTTCTTCCTTCTCTTTTTTTCCGATCGCCCGGCAACTCCGCCGGCGATTCGAAAGCCGATCGCAGGGCTCGGGCCGCGAGGGCTTTGTTTCGACGGAGAATTCGCCTCGTGACTTTGAGCCGCTCGCGGTGTAAAGCGAAATTCTCTCTCTCTCTCTCGCGCTTTTTTTGGGGCTGCGCTTTACACGGAGCTTTCGGACGAGTTTATTTTCGGCTCCGCCCTTTTTTTTCTCTCTACGGCCTCAGTTTTTCGTGCTTGTTTTTAATTCTGTTGCCAGGTGATAAGTTTTAACGTTTAGGAACATATGTGCTGCAGATTTACATTTTTAATCCGCTGCTGTTGCGATGCACACACCCAGTGAATATCACTGTTTCACTCTCGCGGAAAGTTAAAGCGTTCTTTTATTTTTAAGCGCTGGAAAGTTATCGATATTTCATACGCAAATGCGAAGAGCGCTTGCCGTTGTTTTTCTTCATTTTATCATAAATATATTTGGAGAGCGCAGCATTGCTTTGCGCATTCTCTCTTTTTGCTTGATTTTCGAGCGAGAAGAGGATTACCCATAGGATTACACACGACTGGATAAAAATCTGTACGGACCGAAAGGAATACTTATGCAATAAGCCCTTTAAAGAAACGAAATTTTATTACGGTTTGATTTAAAAGAATGAAAAATTTAAGCTCAAACTCGTTAAGAATAATTTAACGACAAACGAAACAATTTCGCTCCAACAATTGATCCTCTCGACTCTCTTCACTCGAGACATACGTAGCCTATTCAGTATAAGCGCTTTAAACGTCGTTAAAAAGAAAATATGAGCCGCCCCGACGTCTGTCCTTTGTCCCTTACATCCCGCGGAGTCGTCGCCGTCGTCGGGCGCTGCGAAATGAGAAAACTTGGCTGCCGAGACTGCCCGAGAATACTTGGGAGTGTTTTAGAAACGCTCGAGCGCGAGGATTTTGCACGCGCATCGCCGCGCGAGCGGCTGTCGCGCTTCCGGCTCCGGTCCGGATTTTAATCTGATTCGTTGTAAAGCAGCTTGAGCGTACTTTGCGTGTAAGCTCGAGCGTCTCGCGTCGTCTGTGCGAGTGTCCTCTCGGGTTTTCGCGCAATAAACCTCGTCAAGGGAGATACGAGTGGTCACGCTGCAGGGCCTGTTTTAAGTTACACGCTTTCTGGAGAAAAATGACGTGGTAAAAGCTTGCGAGCAATTAGAAGTGATTGCGGAAAATGAACAACTGGAAAACAAGCTGTTTCGATCGCTACTACCTATCGCAGTTAACTTTTCTTCGATTGCACTTTGTAATAGGAGCTTGAAATCGTAGTATATACTTCTCTCAAAGAATGAAACGTTTCGGATTGATTGAGTCTTGCTGGAAAATGATGAGAAAATAAAGAAATAAATTTATTTTAAAGTATATTTTAAAGCGTATTCAATTATATTTCAATTGAATTTTAACTTTTAACGTCACGAATACCTTAACACCTCCGATGGACGATAAAATTCGTTATAAAAACTATATATAGTTACGTCGCCTAATGTAATTTTCGCTGAACTATAAAAGCCCTAATAATAAATTTAAGTACGTAATAGCCCAAACTTGATAATCCGTCGAAAATCAGCGTTAGGGAACACGCTGTAAAATGACCCTTGAACTGCAGGCCAACGAGTGGCCGGTATATCTTCGTTATAACAAACTCCTCTTAAATTTAATTGGCCAGTAAATTCCGAAAGTGAGCGCGATTAACTAGCACCTGTGATGCTTCGGGATTCGGGTTCGGCTTAATAATTCCTGTTAATAAATAATAAATTCAACAATTATGAGAAAATTACAATGGTCTATGTATCGTTTACTAAAATGAACCCTAAGTATAGAATCCATTTTATATAATATTTATCTTATAATAAAAGATAAATATTATTATCGTACGTATATAATTTGATATTTGAAGCACAATTTTCCAATTTTGAATGTTACAATCCACTAAATATTCTAAATATAGAACGTATCTCCTTGCTTTCACCACAAACACGACTTCAAATATCATAAATATATTTTTCCTCTGTTCGTAATCCTTTAGTTGTCAGCTAAAAAATATAAAAACTATAGTAAGTGGACCAGAAACATACCGCTGGGACGCTTACAAAACAAAAATAAATTTCGCAGCAATGAATTTCAAAAATAAAAACTAGTCGAATTTAATCTGAAGACAATAACTGCACCTGGAAGCTTATAGTACTTTCAACAGAAGTACCGGCAGCCATAAATCGCGAAAAATCTAAAAAGAATATAGAGCACCGCTCGCCTCCCAGCATACTTCCAGGCACACACCTCACGTACTCGCAGCTCGCAACGTAGCGACCCCGTAATTTTCAATTTACTCATTTCCCAACAAAAAATTAACCTGTCCCGACGCGTCAGCTGCAGCTGCGCCAAGGGCACGACTCGCTTCCGGGCGCAATACACCTCTTCCACCCTTCGTTTCCCCGCGTCGCGGCGAAGAGAA
Source organism: Ormyrus pomaceus (assembly GCA_900474385.1). Classification (NCBI taxonomy): domain Eukaryota; kingdom Metazoa; phylum Arthropoda; class Insecta; order Hymenoptera; family Ormyridae; genus Ormyrus; species Ormyrus pomaceus. The sequence continues at coordinate 7,848 of UCOM01001300.1, forward strand.
CTCGGAACAAAAAAATTGATAATCGAGGCGAAAGGGCGCGGATCCTTTTCGCCGGTCGGCCAAGAGCTGCAGTGCGAGAAAGCTGCGCGGCGGCGGGTCATATCTCCGGGAGAGAAATGAAACGAAACCGTCGTCCATCACTCTCGAGTGCTTAGAAAATTGCAGGCAAGCCCGAGCGGAGCTCTCTCGCTCCTCGTTTTTCACCGATTCGAGCTTCAGATCCGAGCGAGAGATGGAATTTTTTGGATTCGCCGCGGTGTGTGGCACTTTCTTCTCAAGGACGGACGGTGACTCGAAGGATCTTATAAAGCAGAAAGCTTGCCAGTCGAATAATACCGCGGGCCTCGATTTTTCAATCCGTATAAGAAGGCTCTTATATGCGGCATTTGCCCCGCTTATTGTGTAATATGTATTTGTTATTTGGCTTTATGCGATATATATCCTTTTTGCTGCTGCCAAAGGCTCTCGCTATATTTTATATACGTTCTTCGGAGATTATTAAATTGATTTTCCTTCTGGAAAAGTGCTTTTAATATTATAGCTGGCCCGAGAAACGTTTCGCGCTGAAATCTTTAAAAGATTGACCATTCAATCCGGCCTTGTTGCTAGCGAAACGTTTATTTAAAATTAAATCCAAAAAGGAGACTCGGCTTTTAATAATCCCAGGTGAGATTAAATTTTTTCCGACGTTTATTTCTTGCTTAGTTTTCGTGCCTCACTTTGAGGAAATCCAAATATGATAATACACTCCTCGGGTACAACCTATAAGATCTGTAATATTACCGAGGAGCAAAAAATACAAGCTATCAAATTTTTTTGTAATTCGTTCCTTTTTTTTGCGCTGCGAACGATCCCGTAAGCTTTGTAGCTTGTCCCAAAGGGACGCGCATTACCATAATTCGCTAGGATCCTCGTTTCCTATCCGTGAAAACGAATAAAGTCTAACTGCGCACTTCGTCGGGCTCTTAATCTCGGGATAAAAAAAATAAAAATTTTCACAATATTTTCCAATTAATCCTCGCGACGATGAATGATTTACGGAGAGCCGAGCGATACATAAAACTCGAAAGCGTACTCCAATTCAACCGCGAAAGAAGCGAGTACAGCTGGCCCGCCGCGAGCAATAAAAATTTCGAGCCAAAAAGCAATGCGTCATACTTAACCCGGCAATAAAGCCGAAAGGTCGAAACTTGTCGCTTCCAATAAAACAAAGACCAATCAAAAGCCAAGTACAAAAGACCTCGTCGAAATGGGAAAGCTCGAAAAGCCCCATTAAGGGCAATGATTCACGGCGTTCATTATATATCCTCGACTGGAGCTATACATATAAGGCGCAGATTCCAGGAGGGGTTCGATTAGCGAATGCCATTCGCTTAATTCCGCTCCCTCTCTCTCTCGGCTCTCCTAATCTGAATGCTCGAGCCGTTTCGCGCGGCAGCGGCTTTTCTTATTTTCAGCGAAAGGATGCCAGCGGCATTCCGATTGGCCTCCGCCTCCTCCTCCGCCTCCTACTCCCGTCGACGTAATGACCCTTTCCCGGCTCCTCCTCGTCCTTCGACGACCAGGCATTTTCTCGCGCCGCTCCGATATCATTCGGGAATTAACGAAATACGAGAGAGAGAGAGAGAGAGAGAGGGTGTGGAGGCTGTAAAGCCTTGATTAAACGACGCCGCCTGCTGACGCTAAACGACGGTCGAAAATTGGGAGCCGGGAGAGAGGTATCCTTTTGATCGGGTAATTGCATTAATTATTTTGAGAGTTTTGTGTAGAGATTCGGAATGCGGAAGTGTGCGGGGGAAGTGAAGGGGGATTTGGTCGTCGCTCCTTTGACGGGGAGCTGTCCTTGATAGCAAATGATAAGCTCGTGGATTCGAGGAATTGCAACCTCTATTTTTAAAGTCAATTGGCATTTGGTTTATTACCTATAATACGTAGACTTTGCTTGAGTTAGTATATTCGCTTAATGTAGTTTATAACTCATATTTTCATATATTATTGCACAAAAACAAAGTTGCGAAAACTCTGTTTTCAACTAATAATGACTAATAACGAGTACTTCGTTCGATTAAAACGATTCCGTGAAATCGTCGAGCGTTAAAATCAATTTGAAATTCCGCAAAGTTGAAAATAATGCAATAAACGAAGTGAGTATTCGCGAGAGGCGAGACATTCTCGAGTCCTTTGAAAAGCCATTACTCGACGACATTCTCAATGCGGTGAATTATTCAGTGGAAGTCCTTGAAATCGCTTCTATAACTCAGAGGCCGCCAGGCGATGAAACCGCGGCACAGAGTCCGTACTTGAAAAAAAAAATTCCCTTTCTTCCCCGCACCGATACATAAACCCGAACTGCACAATGGCCGAGCGCGAGAGAGCGAACTTTCGCAATCCTTCGCCAAATCCAAAGCCATTCCATTCCAGCCTCCGTCGTCCCTTCCCTCGAGAACGGCCAGGCGGTTATAATAAATCCGATAAAAAAGCCCGCATAGCGAAGTTTTAATTGAAAAATTCCCGGCGTCGAAACAAACCCGCGGCGACTCCTCCGCGCTGAAACCGCCTCAGCTGTTGCTCCGAGCCCGAGAGAGAGAGAGAGAGAGAGAGAGCCGAGGCTGGAAAATTCATCGGCGCAGCCTCTCATTTTCGTCCGAATAAAATGTAAATCCGATCGGGGGGATTCCCCGAGTAAAATCACGTAGACGCGCAACCCTCTCTTCGGTTTATGAAAAATTCAAGCTCTCGCCCCGTAAAGACAGCCGAGGGCGTAAAAATAGAGCGCCCTCGCAAGGAGAGAGAGAGAGAGCATAAAGAAGCCTCGGCGCGGCACACAAAGAGAGCGAGCGATGTACAAGCGGGGGAGGGGGGAGAGGAGACGATCGCTGAAAAATTGCGCTCGCGCATCATCTGCATTTTAAGGTAAAAAGCAGCGCCGGAGGAAGGTGGAGAGGAGCCTCGGGCCTCTCTCTCTGCACCTGACTGTAACGAGGTATCAATCAATATTTCCTCGCCGCCTCTGTCGCTCGGCCCCCTTAGCCCCTCCCGCGGTGATGCTGGTCGTTCGTTAAAAGCCGCCGCCCCCCGCGCGTTGACGACGACGACGACGGCGACGACAAGATTTTGTAGGCGCGAGACTATTTTTAGATGGGAAGGGATCGGGCAGTGCGATTCAAATATTTTTTTTTGGCGAGGAGGATTTGTCTTTGAAGGCAAACGTACCGCGGCCGAGTCGAGTTATTGAGTTTGTTTAACGGAGCGTGAATCGTTTGTTAACATGCCGGGTTTTTAATCCCTTTGTGCTAATTAACGTCAGGCGAGTGGCTTGAAAATTACAGATAAAGGCAGGCGTTTCATTCGGATGACCGATAACATTGCTTTAATTTAAAAATAAACTGCTTTGCCGGTTATGTATGTACTTTACGCAGTATTGAGCAGAAAGTGAAAGGTTTAAAGAGAGTGAGGGGAAAGTGACTATTTTTTTTTTTTTTTTTTCTGTTTTATTTCTGAAAATATCATAATTTTACACCGTAACCCAAAATGCAATGCATAGACAAGAGCTTAAATCTATTCGTCAACGATTTAGCTGAAACCAGTCGTCTCTGTGCCCGGAAAAACAAAGAATCTCGATGGCACGACGAACCACCAGTTGATGCCAGGCCGATTCCCAAGCAAACTCTGTCCTAGCCGCGAGAGCAGTTTTGGAATAAGTTCATTAGCGGTAATTCGCCGCGAGCCTAGAGCCAAGATTAGCGATTAATTCAATTAACGTCGGAGCTCTCTCGTAGATAACGGAGTTTCGCGTAGCGATCGCAGCTCCCTATCTCTCGGTACCGACCGATTGCCAAGTCACACATATACACATATACACAGATTCACGGAGTAACCCCCAGAGGGAAACGGGCTCTTTAGCGTCCAAAGGAGATAAAGCCGCCGGCGAAATCACTCCTCATGGGTCCCTTCTCTCCCCGGCGCGCAAATAATAAGCGAGAGCTCGCCCTCTTTTAACGCCGATGCCGGGGCTCCGAATTCGTCGCAGTGACGCGTTTCGCAAGAGCCGTAAAGCGAACTCGCGCAGCCCGAATTCGGAGCTCCCACTGTTTATACACTGTTTGCGAGGCGCGGCGCGCGGCGCCCTGAGAAATTGCTTGCGCGGGGAGGCTTCTTTTACCGTCGCTCTGGTCGGCGCGCATAATTGAATTGCCGCGCGGAGCGCGTCGATATTTTTCAAATCACTCCCTCGAGTGGCTTTGTGCTCGGTGCAATTTTCTAAAGTGTATTTATCGTGCTCGCCGAGGCGCCGCGCGATTTTTCCCCGATTAAACAATTAGAGCGGCCGCGGAGAGCTGCCGCCATTTTTAACGCGCGCGCGCCGGGGAAGTCTTAATTTTCCAAGTTCTCCGCAATCTTTTCGCCAAACGACGCCTTTATCTCGGGATTTTTCACGGCGCGCCGCTAATTAATTCACTTTTTCATCCGCCGCGAGTGCGCCGCTTTTTCTTTCCTCTCTCACTTTATTAAACCACGCCGCTCCTCCGCTTTTAGAATTTTCCACCCTCGGACGACCGTTTCTCCGAGAGCGACGTTCTAATTCCCCGGCTTAGCCCCGCATTCGCAGCAATGAATATTCAATCTCGCGCGATTAATTAATACATCCCGCGGCAAGAAAATCTTGGCCGCGTGATTAATTTCGCCTGTTTGCTCTACAAGCCTTATGAAAATCATTAGAATTTTAAATGGCCGCCCCGCGTGACTTATACGGCCGGCCGACGAGACGGACAAAGACTCTCTTTGATTTATCGATGTGCGCGCGAGACTATCCATCACCCTGTACGCGAACGTCGCGCGAGCCGCGAAAGAAAATAGCCGCCCCGAAAGTTCCGCGAGATAAATGCCGTAGATCCCTTCTTTTTTTTTTTGCCGACTTGACCGGCTCTATAGAGGCGCCGAGGAGAAGAAGGCCAATATATAAGGAGGTTTGATTGATGGATTAATAATAATTCATTAAATGCAATGACGCGTTGGACTTTATGGTAAAAAGGCGGGCTGCTATTGAGGATTAGTGGTGTTTGCGTTTAATAATATTGTGCAATAAGTGCACTCTGCGACTGGATCGAATGTTTGGAGAAAATATAATGCCGAACAATTACATTATGGTAATATGTTATGGTTGGGCTGGACGTGGAACCGCGAAATATCGGTCAATTAAAACAAACAGTAGTTTCATTCAGAACCCAAAGAACCTCTATATCTCCCGTTTCACCTCGTTTACCCTCGGCAATTACAAGAAGCCGGAACATCCGCACAATTATAAAGCAGCAAACAAAGAAAAAAAAATATTAAGCCCTTTGTCTTTCGCCGATCCTCGCGGATATTCTATTTTCAGCCTCCGAGCAACAGACTAGTTCCGCGGGCGGAAAAGCGAAAATAAATACGCGCCTACTGCCTCCTCGGGGATCGTTAAATCGCGCTCGTCCGCTCCCTTCAAAGGCTCTCCTCGGACGTGCTCCCGATCTTCGGAAACGCCGAGATTTACGCATACGACGAGATAACTTTTACGGGCGGGACAGGGATTCCGCGCGCCGAACTTGTCGAGGCTTACTTTTTGCCGGCGCGGAGAGAGTCGACCGCTTGAATTATTGCTCTTTAGCTTCTTCTCTCCCGCGCGCGATTATGGAATATTCCGAGCTGCGAAACGGACTGGACGTGCGCGATAAAAGTTTTTATGTGTCGTAGGCTTGTAGGCTTTGATTTAGGATCGGACGTAAATTGATGGAATGGTTTTTTCGGAGGGGATCTTTTTTTTCGTTTTGTCAGTTATGTGCATCTTTGAAGTATGGTGATTATAAATAAATACGGCAATTTTCTTTGAAACGATGATGATGATTAAACTTCTGGTGAAATTAAAAATTTAAATGGGTAAAGTTTGAATGTATATGCAAAAGTCAAATATTAACTGCCAGAAAATGTTAAACTTCCCTGGTTGATTTAATTTCGTTTGAAGCGAAAAAGAAAAGGCATGACCTAATTCGATTCTCTCAAAAGGAAATAATGTACGCTTTAATCTTCTTTGTAATTATTTACTTATCGTGTAAAAGCAACGTAATTTTTTTCCCTTTCTTTTACAAGTTATTGTAATAACAGTAATTAAAGAGGGAAGCATCTTAAGAATGTCTAATTATGGTTGTAATTTGGACTTTCCCTTAGTTTTAAAAGTGCATTCTAAACAACTAATTCGTATTGATCAAACAAACACTGTTCGGGAAATGCAATACCCGTTCGAGTGCAATCGATAAAGTTAAATAAGCCAATTAAATTACCCGATAAAGTAGAAAATACCAATTAACCGTGTTTTTTCAAAAATTAAGACTTTTCATTTCCCTGCAAATAAACAAAATTTCATTTGGCTCGGTGTCTCGCAATATACGATATCCTTTATTGCTAGAAAAGGCAAAGCTTTACTGCCATTGAAATTGGATATTTACGGTTCGTCTAGTCCGCCATTATTAAAGCAATAAGATATATGATATGAAGGCTCTGAACCGTGTCAAATTTCGATTAATTTAAATACACTATTTTTAAAACTATATCTCTAAATATAAAAAGAATAAGTTTTTCAAAAAGAAACAACAAATTCCCAAAAAGTTCTCTTCCTTCCCCCGATCCTCTAAAACTAAGCTGAATTTTGCTCTGCCCCAAAGTTGGAGAGGATCGCTAACAGAAGGACGACGCTTCCCCTTTCGACACTCTATCTCATCCTATATACCGTTGCCGCAGCGTCTATGGAGTTGTCGTCTGTCTCCTTTACTCGCGGTTGTAAAGCTTTTACTCATAGTGTTCACTTTTTTGCCAACCCCGACTCCATCGCTCGCTTCGTCGCTCTCTGTCTTTTTACTCCGTCAGCGTATAATTCTGGCTCCCTACCTTTTAAGGTTTCTTGGCTTTTTCACTTTTTTTCATGCTAATTCGTTTAAAATTCTTGTACGTAGCAGAAAAAGTAAGCGCGCAAAAAGTAGTATAAACAATATTTATTTCGCGGAAATTGAATTTAATCTGTATCGAATTAATTTTTATCGATTTGAAAAAACGTTATCGCATTAGTAAATATTACCAATAATCTATAATATACGCGGTAAAAAATCATGCGTTATTTACAGTATCTTATAAAGAAATACTAGTTGTTACGTTTAACGGACGTAATGGAAAAAAGTTGTGGGTACAATTATCTAAAAAGCTAATAGAAATCATTCATAAAGAAAAGCGAAATGAATCTATTCAATATGAATTCATGATTATAGTTATGAATTACATATACATTAATGAATTCAATTCTAGGACAAAAGTGTCTAATATTTTTGTTATTGCAATCATTATCTTAATAATCAAATTTTCCCATTGTAGTGCAAATATTATGAACTTTTTATTTGAACTTGTTTATAGATAATATTAGGTTTCCTTATTTAAATTTCTCAATTTTCTTTCAAACGACCTTATTGTCCAAAAATACGACGGCAAAGAAAGAAGTAACTTTCAAAATTTTCTCGCTTCTTCGAGGCATTTTCCAAAAATGAAAGTTTCTCTGAAGACTACATTTTCCTGATCAGTGAGTTTCTAGTCTCTTGACTTATATTGTGACGCTTCTTCTTCGAAAACCGCAATGCGTCATTCCAGTCGGCAAATACTTCAGACTTGGAGCCAATGGCAATGCCTGAAGTGTGCATTGTACAAACTGTATTATAGGAGAGCCAATAACTATAAAAACCGCAATTTTCTTAAATAAAAGTCTCATTGCCACTCGAATGCACAAAAACTTGCATTGGGAAGCTTTAATAAAATTGACGACGTAATTTATCACTTTTGTAAACACGATCCGCTTCTTGACAGTAAATTATCATGAATTACAATACCGTTCGAGCACATTGTCTCATTGACAATTGGCGATTGCGACGGGAAAGAATATTTTACACTACAAATTACACAAATGAGCGACTTTATTACGTTTTTCAATAGTGCTCGGAATAAATTATCGAACGAGAACACATTCATGCGTTAAATTTTTCTAATGCGGTATTGCGCTGTCAATTATTGGAAAGCATTCACTCAAATAGTGATATAATATAAAAGTCGCTGATTTCCCTTCGGCAGTGTTGTAGGATTACTGTACTGCGCTGTCATGGCTAAGAAAACTTTCCTTTTGTCAGCTTCTTCCTTACTTTTAATTTCTGTTGGTCTTCAACAGGTAAATTTACAAAATTTTTACACGTTGGAAAAAAATTTTAATAAGTTAATATATTATTTTTTTATATGATGTATTATTTTATTGCACCCAAACATTTCAATTTTTATCATTAAATTAAATCAATATCCATTAAGTAACAATCTTGCATTTTACATTTTCATCGTTGATATTGCGACGTGAAATGGAAAAGGCCACTTGAAACATATTTTTTATTAATTGCCTTTAATTCACTTAGGTTTTGTCTGACGAAGTACCAATCGACGATAAATATGATGTAAAAGGTACGTACTAACTTTTCACTGAAAAATAAATGCATTTCGCCTGCATTAATTTTGACTTTATAATTGACAGAGCTCCACGTTAAAACGTTAAATCAACATCGATTTCGTCGTGACGTGCAACCAATTGCATTTGAGGTAGATGGGAAAACTTTCAAATTTAATCTCGTTCCGTCGGAGCGCCAAGTATTTTCCTCAAATATTCCGGTTTGGCGAGTAAAATCTAATCCAGGACACTCGCCGAATTATACATACAAATCAGTTCCACAAGTGAGTTACGAAAATTGCGAAATACTAATAAACACTCGTTTCCGACGAATGACATGAATTATTTTGTCTCAGGATGAAATCGAAATCGACGGGACAATTTACGTCGACAACGAAAAGGATGCTGTATTCTTAGCTCGTTACAGCCAGCAGAAGCAAAAAATGTTATACGTAAGTTCTGGTAAAACAATTGATGCACTTGAAAGCGTACAGTTGTTAGACTAACTCGAAAAATAATAAATTTTTAGGACGGTGTGTTCGGAGAAGGTAAGGCAAGACACATCGTTCGTTCCATTACCGGTAACTTGCGGAACAAATTACGAGGCGGAAGAAAATTCAACTCGGATCACATAATTTACAGAGCAGCTGTGACCGACGATATGAAAAAATTGCTTTCGATGACTAGTCCAGCTCGTTTCTTAGAGCGCAACGATGTCGAATTAGAAAAGAGAGATAAGCCGCTGGATACGTTGTATCCCAAGATCCTCGCAGTTGTGGACTATCACCTTTTCAAGTAAGTATTCGATTTTACGTTTAAAAAAATTAAGTTTTGATTAAAAAAAAACTGTTTACTTCAGGCAATTGGGACTCAATGTCCGCGAAGCTGTCAAATACATGGCTATATTCTGGAACGGAGTAGACCAAAAGTATTCGGTTTTGGAATCTCCGAAAGTGCAAATTGTCCTGACTGGTATAATCATAGCTGAAGTGAGTTTAATAAGCTAATTTTTTTTAGCAGATTTCTAAAAGAATTGTTAAAAACTTTCTCTTTGCAGGATGAATCAGCATTACCCTACATTTACAAAAATCTTAATGTAACTGAAAATGGCCCTACAATACTCGATGCCGTAGGCATGTTGAATGATTTTAAACCTTACCTGTTCAGCGAATTTTACGAAGATACCCAATTCAGTAATTACGACGCTGCAATGGTGTTGACGCCGTTAGTATTACGATAAATAAGAATTCTATTGTTCATTTTTTAATTGCATAAAATATTAAAATCGTTTTTTTTCATTTTTTATAGATTATGTTTGGCAACTGTAGATGACGGTAATAATATTTTACTTAGCTCTGCAAAATTCACAAAAAAAAACTAATTTTTAATGTTGACGAATAAAATTGTTTTCTAGGATTCCGAATTGCTGGATTAGCTTCTTCAATAGGTAGAATCTGCGATAGAGGATTCAATGGAGCTATTTCTATTGACAATGGCAACTTTGGAACTATCCTCGCTGTTCACGAATTAGGACACTTGTGAGTAAATATGAGACTTTCCGCCTAAATTGCAAATACTTATAATTATTTAGCTTGCACTTCCGACAATTTTGCATAGCAATAAATGTAATTTTTTTAAATTTCTCAAGGCTAAACTTGTGGCATGATCAATACAATACTCCATGTTCTCTAATGGAATACAACGAGCAAACAAAGGAAGATGAAATTTCAGTCATGTCATTTTATTCAACGGAGCATAAGTACTATTGGAGTACATGCAGCAAGGAGGCATTAAGCAGAATGGCAACGTAATTTCTTTGATGCGCTAATTTTTGTGTAATATTTTTGTTTGTTAATTGAATTTTTTCTAAAATATTTTTCTTTAATTGCAGATACAAAGCTAGTGAATGTTTACGAAACCGCGAAAGAGACGAAGACTAATCTGAAATATAATTTATCTAAGAAGCTTGTAAATAAATACTAAAAAATAATTTATTAAATAAAATTATTCATTCTGATTTCACAATTTTTTATTTTGCGTATAAATATACTTACCTATACTTTAAAAATTCAGTGACTGAAATTCATTGTGCTTCACCTTAAAGAGTTTTTATGGCTAATTTCAAAACTTCTGTCTTCTTCCTAGTTTATTTACCTAACATAATTTTATAAAGTTTTGCAAAAACAGTTTTAATAAAATTTCGTCCGAAAAATTAATGCAAATTAAGGCTTACGATCGTAAATAATCTAAACTTTTTGCGTGAACAAAACTCTGTTACTTACACCAAAACAAACTTACCAAATTTCCAGTACAAAATCGAGAAGCTTTTATATCACTTGGCCTTTCCCAGTAAAACGAAGCGCTGCATAAGAACTAATTTCCTTCGGAACAATTAAGCACGAAACGAAGATTGTTGATTACTACAAAAAGCAAAAGCCCAGCCTGATCAGTGTAATCGCTCGAGTATAATCAACAGACCCAGCAGAAGTCCTAAGGAAAGACCCTGGCAAAAAGGAGAGAGAGAGAGAGAGAGAGAGAGCTCGAACCCGATAAAAGCCGCACGTCGGATCCTTGCAAATCTCTCCTTTTGAACCGAAAGCCCCCGGCTTGCGGGGCAAAAAGAGCTTGGCGAACATCTCTCCGCTTTTATCCGGTCATATCCATTCTGCTGTAACCCCAATTTACGGAACCTTCCTCTCCCTCTCTCTCTCTCTCTCCCTCTGTCCCTCCTCTTTGACACAGTTCTCCCCATGGAAGAAGGGCCGAAAACGGCGAGTACGCCCGCAGCCCCACGTGACGCGCGTCAGCGAAAATAAGTCCAATAAATATTATCTCTCTCTCTCTCTCTCTCTCTCTGTCGTCGAGGAGCAGCGGCGTCCTTGATAGTGTCGCGCGCGTCACCCGCCGCACGAAACGCCTCCTTTTCACGAAGGAAGAGAGAGAGAGATCGAATCAGGTGGAAGAGCTGCTGCTGCTGCGGCGGCGGCGGCGGGCCGCGAAGGAGACCTTAGAGCTCGCCGAGACGCAGGAAGGAAGAGGAGGGAACGGGGAATGGAGCGACTGATGAGGACGTGAAGGGCCAACAATTCGAAGATAACGAGTCGAGGAAAATTACTTCCCCACCGGCGAGCTGTGCAACTTTGATTTCGCTGACTGGCGCGCTGCAGCTTATTTCGAGGCAGGAGAGATTCAAGTTTATTGTTCGTTATTGTCGAGCGGCTCGCCTCTCGGCTCGAATTGTTTACGGTGTATTCTTTTTGAGTAATATTGTCAGTTGGTTGTATCGTTGTAGTTCGTGCGGAAAGTAGCTGCAGTTACCGAGAATATAAGTTTTTCAAAAAAGAATTTAATACACCGTTCACGTCAACGTATCATTTCATTTCCTTCTCCTCGACTTTCGCGAAATATAGATGAAAGAGTATACCATTTCGAAAAAGTACTTCACCTCCGCCGTACTTTTAATCCGACAAGATTCGTCGCAAAAGTCACGACGTTCGATATCAGAGGCGCAACAGACTCCGAGAACTGCTTAGCAAAGACGACGACGACGAGGGGGAGAGAGAGAGAGCGATATTTTCGCACCGTTGGCTCTGAATGCGCATTAAACGAGGCATTCATGCCCGTTCGCCTCTCGCGCAAATCCGCGCAGGCGCACGCCCGAGCATAACAAGTGTTAAAAGACGATCTTAACGCGCGGCGCCCCTGTTATTCGAACGTTGCAAACGAAGCGAGCGTTCGGAGCGATGAACAAAGCTCTCGGGGCGGCGCGCGTCGAGCAAAAATAAAAGTGGCACTACCCTCCACGCACGAAGCAGCCTCTCTCTCTCTCTCTCTCTCTCTCGCTGCGTGTGCAGTTTCGGATGAACGGTGTAAGGCCGGAGAGACACAGCCGATGTAATTATAGCCACGAGATGAAGGGCTCTCCGATGAGAGGGATTTCTGGCTTTTTTCAGGAGCTTGCCGACTTCGCCGGGATGCAAGTTAGCGGGCGGCTTTTCTCGAACGGGAAACGACGAGTTTACGCCGGATAATGAGCTCTTTGCGACGGTGCATTCTTATCGGAGAGGTGGGCATTCCGATAGGAGAGAGTCGCGCGACGGGGAATTTGGAGAGATATTTTAGATAGTCTAATGAGGCAGTTGGCTTGAATGGTTCACAGAAAGTGAGAGTGCGCAAATAATCGGTTTGCTCGATCTATGAAAGATTGAGGAAATCAAGTGTGATGACTATTTACGAATTTTTATAAATTATAGCATTACTGCGCGTTGTAGGTATTTTATTGCGTCTTTTCCTCTCTTGACGTATGATTATTATCTACTCTAGATAAGAAATATATTGAAAGGAATTAGTCAAGATTACAATGTGTTTGATGTTAATAATGATTTTCAATTAAAAAGTAGCGATAATCTTGATCAAATATTGAACGACTTTAAATTACGACGAATTAACTAATAATTTACCTAAACTCTCTTCACTTTACAAATCAAATAAACATTAAAATGTGATTAAGGAAGTTATTTCTACTCAATAGACTAAAAATAATTAGTATTAGTTATAACAAACATCATTATAACATTATTACATGCATAAACATTATTAGTTCTATTCAATCATACAAATTACACTTCCAATAGACTATTACTTAGGAATACATTGTAATAATGTGGTTTTAACGGACTTTAGGGAATCAGAAAAATGTATTAATTAGGTTAATTTCGTATTAAATGTCGTCTTTCCGTTACTCAACAATCTAATTAAATTCATTTAATTTAAATTTACTGGGCTTAAATAATTAATTGTAAATATTTTAATAAGATTAACACATTTTCATTTAATTTGTATCAACATGCATTTACATTTAATTAAAACATTACTAAAGCTCTGCAAAAAGAATATTTTAATCTACATTTTTATATTTAATAATAAAAACAAAAACATAAATGGATTGAAAAAAATGCGCCTAGATTTCAAAAGTAAAAGCCACTGCCATCTAAACAAGAAACGTGGAACACTTATGATCCCACCGACTAGTGATAAGATTGTTTTGTGATAACATTGTTTTAAATAAACATAATAAGGTAAAATTAATAACAAATGTTTTTCAAATCAATTTTATAAATTTCAATGATACAACTTTATTTAACGTACTAATAAAAAATAAAAATCAATGATAAGAGAAGATAAAGTAGTTTCCATCAAGTCGATAATAAGACTATCTACCGATATTTTAAAGAAATTAAAAGAGGATGTATTTCATGTAACAATTGTTTTGAAAAATAAAGAGTTATTGGGACAACATAAAGGTAATTTTTTTAGTAATCAACTTTTGAAAGATTCATTTGTAAAGTAAATCTTATACACAGTGTTTTAGATGAACTCCATTTAAATCTATTAAAATGATCAAACCTATGATGGAAATAATTTAAATCAAAATAAACCTATCTTTTAATATAACTTTTATTATTATACAAAAAAATGCAACATTAGTGATGTTTTTACGATCGCAACACATGAGCCTTTAACTAATTATTCAGATAGCGTATATTATAATAGAATTATAATATATTTGATATCCTATCTTTACATAATACAAACTGTGTAATATTAAAATCATATAGTACAGACGCATCGTTAACTCAAAGAGGAGAAATAAAAAAAGAATAAAGTCACGAGGGCGGTAAGAAATGAGGTAAAAAAAGGCGCAGTCTCGTCAGTTTTTTGTAATTTATAATTAATGGTAAAGTTTTTCTCATCTTACAGTAATTGAACAGTTATATCAATAGCCTAATTAAATTCCAATTAATTTTTATACAAACAAAAAAAGGTGAGTTACACTCGTCACGATATAACGTGCAGACCCTGCCACCTTCATTCGGGCACATCGGACAGAAAGCAGAGACACGCTCGTATCGTTATGCCAAAAACCAGGTCCGAAAAGGTTCAAATTTAGAATTGCGCTAACACCGAAAGATAGAAATTTTTTTCAAGATTATTCGTCGAACTTTTGCACGAGCCGTGTCTCCCTTTCTCTCCCTCTACCGCTTTTTTGTCCTCCTCTTTCTTCTTCTTCTTTTATTTAAACCTCGCATACTATTTTTTATATTTCGCGCGCTCTACATCCTTTCTTTTTTAAAACTCTCTCTCTCTTTCTCTCTCTTCTCATACTCTCACTCTTCTCTCTCCCGACGTACTTCTGTATAAATAACGTAAATTCTAATAAATGTAAAAAGAGGCGGTCTCCGTTATCTGTATTTTCAAAATACAAATTCGCTAGCAAAGCTGTGCCCTTCGCACGTGATCGCGTGGATTCGTTGCAGTTTTTTTACATCCGTTGGGACATTACCATCCTCGCAATCGCGTCCGATACAGTCACGCTTCGACATCTTTAACATAAACATTGTCACCTTTCGGTCGTACTAATACATACATTTCAGCTGAAATAAATTGGTAACCATTATTTTTCGCTACGCCATTAGATTTTTCCTTATTTTTTAGTTTTCTCAAAATTTCCTCTCTCAATATAAGCCAAAACACGAAGCTTTTACGCTTCGATTCAGAAAACGGAAACGCTTATTGTACATGAAATAGTGGCATTATACAATTTAACTGTTCACATATTCTCGAAATGAAAAGGCATTCGGCTTTTAAGGCGGTAAAAAAATATTTCCATATAAACGACATTTCTCTCTATTTCTTTTATATTCACTCATAATCTCGCAATCGAGAGAGGAAACAACAAAGAAGTTGATCCGACACTGTACGCGACGCGATCGAATCATTCATTTAAGAAATCGCAACGCGTACAATCGCGGAGTCAACACAACATTGTACAACGTCGGTCTATTAGGAATGATACTCAACATACAATTACGTGCAGGTCAATACAGAGTTGAAATAGGGACCGTCCGAAAAAGGAAAACGAAACTGCAGACAAGCTAGACGTGAAAATCTTTTTAAATTTTCGAAAGCAAGTGATCGTCGAAAAGGTACATACTTTTTTTACTTTTCGTTTACATCAACTATTTTATCTTTTTTACTTTTCTCATCTTTCTCTCTAGCCTCGTAAAATCTAGAATTTTACTTCCTGTTCTATGTCATTTTACATTGAGTATACGTTCCCAGTTTATAGCTCGCTTCACAACTCGTTATAATTTTTATTATTTATCATTATTTTTTACTTTAAAATTTTAGCGAATTTCATCTTTCCATTTTCTTTTTTTTTTACTCTCGAAAAATTGAAGGTTCCATATCTTTTTTTAATTTTACTTAAGATCTTTTTTTTTTTTACTCTTAATCGTCGCATTGCGGGACGACGGGATTCCGGGGCGTCTTACAGTCTAAACAAGCATTTTTTTCTCTTAACGCTACGTATAATATATATAATATATTATATAATATATTTCTCGCATAGCGCGCTCGCATTCTCGTGTGATAATATTTTCTTCTTTTACTATATATTCGCTCGACGCAAATTCACGCGCCGAGCATAGGAGGGATTATTTGAAGGGGTAAAATTCGTGGGGGGGAGGGGGGGCAATCATTATTTTCGGGATTTATAATATTACGGACTAACTTGCAGTTATGTTAATGGTTCGCGTCCAGCGCATATAGAAAACATAAATATTAAATAAATATATATAACCGGTTCTATTTACATTCTAGCTGATGACTGGAGAAAACGTGAGGGACAAGGGAATTGTCGATGTGTTCTTCTCAAGAAAACAAAATCTTATGCTTCGGAAAAGAACAGCGAATGATGATTAATCGTAAGGGTTAAACTTAACGCGACAAACTAAACACGCGAACGAGGAAAGAAAAAACTAATCAAGGCGTAATACTTTGTATTAATCTACTTTACCGAGTACTAAAACGAAGAGAAAGATATAACTTACTAAAATGAAAAAATGAGTTCACGATAATTAAACAGCAGGAACGGTGCTTAAACGCGCGTGAATGCAATTACTGAGGTAGAGCGGTTTCGTATACTTATTTTAAACGGTACGTCATGTTGGCAATGCCCATCTGAGGTCCACTCTCTTTGAGTTTGAGATACAACATAAAATTGATGCCTACGTTGTAAAATAAATACGGAAATCTACTTGACGGTGCGCGTAAAATGAAGGAAACGGCAAATTATAAAAGTTGAAAATTGGAAAATCAGAAGTGCGAAGGAATTCTTTTGCCAAGGAAAATTCACAGGAGATTCTGCATCGGCTTTTTCGGTGTATTAAACGCGCCGCTATCCATCATCGAAATTTTAAATTGCGAAATATACTTTAATAACGAACCGTAAGTGACAGTACAATTTATATGTACACAATAAGTAGTATATAAAAAATGAAGTCGAGAATCTCGGTACTGAACACGGACCTTCCTTTTTCCGCCACACTCACTTTGACTATTGCATCGCTTGTTTCATTATTATTATTATTTATTGTAAAAATTGTGATCATTTTCATCCCTTCATTCTATTTTTTACTTATCGACTATTATACTTTGTAGTTTGTACTTGGTTTTCAATTATACCTGAGAGAAGGATTCGCGCGAGCAGAGGCGAACGATAAGTGTTCGCGCCTGATTCGCGACGCGCTCTCGATTTCATCTTCCTATTTTTTCATCTATTTATTATTATTCCTCTAACTTCATTATCATTATTATAGTAATAATCGTTACTATTTATTCCATCATTATTTAAATAATCATTGTCATTACCATTATTACTATAACCATTATTAACTTGTTGACTCTTGCATTTAGCATTCAATATAATTAAACGTTAACGTGGTATCGACAGAGTATCACTGTTTATCACCGTGAAGATATCAATCGTACTATTTTATTTGTTTTTTTTTCTTTTTTTTTAATAATTCGCAAAATACCGCTGTGTTGCTTTTATCTATTCTGTATAATTAATACGTATATATTCTTATCTACAGAGACGTCGTAAGCTTCGTCGGTGCACCCTGTAAGTCGTGATTATTTTTATTTTTTTTTATTACGTGAGGTAGCATTTGTACTCGTGCGTTTGAAATATCGTATCGTTCTATCGGCATTTTATTCTTTTATTTTGCGATCTGTTTTCATCTATCATTACTTAGCGATCGAACGGGTTTCCTTTATTTAGAGGATAACATTCTTACAACTTGGACTCTTTTTCTCAATAAAAATTACAGTGGTTCAACAAGAAACGATCTATCAATAACTGCAAAGCAAAATAAAAAACTCAACAATCGATCTTATTGAAACAAGAACATTATTCATAATTGTAACTGCAATAGAAATAATAAAATAAAATTTAATAATATTTAATATTAATAGCAATAAAAACATAGTTAAAGCACTGACAAAAAGAGTGGACGTGAATTGAAAAACCCGCTCGAAGGCTTGAAAAATCGAGCAAACGACCGTCTTCTTTGATTATTCTTTCTCATTATATAATAATAGTAATTACAGCGCGTATGTAGACAGGTAAGTCATAATAATATAACATCTCTTTCTCTAGCAAATATGATCTTTCTTATTTCTTTTCTCCCTTTGCTTCTTAAATATTAGCGTTATTTTGTACTATGAATCAGCGGTCCGCCGACCGCCGGCGCCTTTTATTTTGTTTTTCATTTTGCCCCGCATCCGAATCCGTCGCAGCCCCGCGCCGCTCCAATCAAAATTTTTTTTTTTTTTTTATCATTTCACCTTCATTCTCACTCGCTATTATAAATATTATGTCATTACACTATTACAGTACATGCGTAGCGTCTATGCGTGCGTGTTGCCACGTAAAGAGTTTACGTTAACATGCGCTGCTTATGAAAATGATGAGTGAACGCTTTTCTTCTTTATTATTTAAAGTACGTTTCTTATTCACCGAACGTCAGTCGCGCCGACAGTCATATATAACGTGTATTATTTACTTGTAATATAAAAATCTCTGCATATTCAATAATCATTGGTACAAAATAATTATCAATTATCAGTTTAAACGAATATAGAGTGCATGAATAGAAATAACGTTCGGCAGGTACTGACGCTCCGTGAGACATATTTCGGTGTGTACATATTATCCAATTATCGATCACTATAACTCGTCGCAGGAATAAATCGACAAGAGCAGCGACAAGAATCTTCAAGTCTAAGCTCGTCTATTATTCACATAATAAGTGCACCAGCTTTATATTTGTTCCATTCTTTTCTCTAACTAGCGTGTCTTTAAGTGAGTAAATCAAAAGAGAACGTTGTGTGTTGTATATGTGCGTGTGTGAATGTGAGTGTAAAGTAGTGGCTTAAATCTCGGTGATGAGTGAGCGTGAAGTTCGCACAGTGATGACATCGATTATTTAAGGATTAATATAACTCGCTCTATAAATTTAACACCGCTTTTCTCTCATATCGTGTAATTTCGAGCACAAATTTTTTTTTTTTCGTGTAAGTATATGTCGGGTCTCTGCGATTGAATTTTTCTTTAATCTCCCACATCTTAGTCGTCATCGACTTTTGTCTTTTAATTTTGAAATGCAATGCCTTCTCCTGTCATATTTTTTGCATGCGTCGCGCGCAAGTGCATCATTTTTTTATATTTTATCAAGAAGAGGAGGTTGTCCGTCGGACCGATCGAACGATAACGACACATCGGCGTTCAATATCGTTCGATGCGTGTCCGGAAAGTAAAGAACATCTTTTTTTTTGCCTAATGAAGCGCGCGCGCGTCCATGATGTGTCACACCACCACGACATTTATGAAGAGGATTTTGAATCCATTCAAAAACACATACTATATAAACAACATGCAACATATTATCCTATAGCGTATTACAATGCTCGCTTTTACCAAGCTCTCGATACACTTCCACTCACTCTCGTGTTTCTTTTCCCTCTTTTCCCCCTAAATCTTGCCGTGTACTTCCTTCCTATCTTTTTCTTCTCAATTAATATATATTTTATATAAATGTAGAATATATACATAGGCGGGAGTACGTACGCGCGCACATTATATCTTTGCTTCTTCGCTACGCGTATGCACGCAATACCTATACGACACCTCCGTAAAACCGGGACAGGCTTTGGTGTGCGATCGGCCGAGCTGGACGATTTTAAGCCTCTTTCCAAAGCTTCAAAATTTTCATTAATGAACAACGGCCGCGACGCATTTTTGTGGGGTCCGAAAGGACTCGGATTTCTAAAATCCGAGTTTCAAAATAGATTTTTTTTAACTCATCCTCGTCCAGCTCCGCACAGATAAAACGCCGAGCAGTTTTTCCCTAGAACCGCTCGACGCGCTTTCTTACTATTTTCTTTAATTATTCTTTAAACTAATCAACAAAAACAGAAGTGGAAAACCAACAAATACACGCGATATCGCGATGAAAAACGTACATAAGTGCAACTGTATTTATGTATGCATATTTGTGTTTTTTATACATGTATTGACGAATTTTCACGACGAGACATCTTTGTGCCCGCGTTCATCCGTTGATTTATTTAAACGGTAACTGCGAACAAAAGTAAAAAAAACAACATAACGCGACATTTGCTATTTTTTATACATACGACAACGGATGCTATTCCTAAATATATAAATTTTCAACTCTCCCTCTCCTGACAAATGTGTCTGAAAATTTCTCAATTCATTAATTTCTTTAATGAAAAAGTTTGTCTCGCGCTCGCTTACTCGAATAAAAGCGCGAGAAAGAGGAGAGGGAGAAATATTTTAATCTGCTATGCCGGCCGCACTGCCAAATCGGTTTCTTTTTCACATGCACATTTACAATATAACTATACACATACGTTTCAACGGGTTTCATTCGCATTTTTTACTTCTGAATTTCATCTCCATACGATAATTGTTATAACTTTATATAGTTGTAATAATATTCTATATCAATAATCTAAGTATATAATTTTTGCCTAAGCTAAGTGTTTTCCATTCACACAGTTCAGTTTCACACCCTTTCGCTCCATCTTTTTGCCGAAAATGAATTTCCATTCCAAAACACGGACACACAAAATTGTTTAGCTTACCATAATAAGTTTAACCTCGCGGTGCACAATTACGAAAAGACGTGTTACACTTTAAATTCTGAACGTGTATAGGTGTACAGAGTATGGGCGCAAATTTAGAAAAGGTTTCGATTTCCTGTTTTTATAAAGCCCGCAAAATTCAATGAGAATTTTAATAATTTTCTAAATAGAAAAATGCCAAATACATTTATTAAAGCATTAAATTGCATGAATTTATCATAATATTAGATATATATTTATATACAAATTTGCGAAAAACATATGCAGAAAGCGCAAAGATCCTCGTTGGGACTGCAAATGTTATCGGCACATTTTCAGAGAGAGGAAAAGCTCTCGCGCGTTCTTTTTCGCGTGCAGTATGATTTTTAAGTGGCTTGTTCGCTTAAAAATGAAAAAAATTGACGTAAACCGAGGTAAATATTTACTTCGCAAAATGGTAACTCAATAAACTTAGAAACAATTAATAGAAAAAAAACACGAAATTACTTTCAGTTGTACTGAAAAAGTAACGCAATGTCGGGTCCGCTCAGCGGAGTTTACAACGTGTTCCGAAAAGAAAAATATATATATTTTTATATATTTTTGTTTAAATAGAAAAATTTTAAATCTCAATTCACTCAATGAATCATATGTGAAAATAATGAAAATTTATATATACAAACTATAATAATAGTGCGGAGGCGCCGATTTTACCTGCCTTATTCGTACACTTTTCTCTCCCGCTCAATTTTATACAATCGCGCGCATATTTTATTCGCGTTTGCATGAAAACGTGTAATTTTGCAGATTTTTTTCAATATATGTATGTGCCGAAAAAGTGTTACAATGAAAATTTTTTTTTTCAGTACACCGGCATTGGTTGAGAAACCATAAACATTTTTGTTAATTTTATGCCTTATCTAATTTTAAACTAGCCTTCCTATTTGCTTTCCGCCCTCCCGATCCTTTTTTGCTTATGGTTCTCCCACTCAACTGCTTTTCTGGTATATAGCGAAAAGTCGTGTCATCCACTTACTAATATGTTGCACTTTCGCGCAGCGCTTGAACTTACAGTTAATTTTTTGTGAAATTTTTTTTGTAATCCTTAGACCGAAATTTTTTGTCCATAGATATAATTTTATTCACTTACGCGTACGTTTATATATTTGAAATCCTAATTTTACTTCCCTTTTTTTTCTGAATAAAAATAGTGCAACATCATTCATACGCACTTTTACACCTCTCGCACGCATTCAGTAATATATATTTATTTTTAATGTTGCGGGTGTGTAATTTTTTTGCTTTTTTTCTCAAATTTTTTTAAAAATTTAAATGAAAGAGACTTAATCGTAACAATATAGCGATTTGTTGTTTTTTATTTCTACTCTGATCTGTGAATGAAAATGTGACCGACCGAAAAAAATAATGCCATTTTCTCGCCTTGCAAGATCAATGAATTATGATTTGTTTTTTCACCCAAGTCAAAATTAATATAGGTACAAAAATGCAAAAATAAAGTCCTCTTTCTAACAAACTATTTACTCTTTTATAACGTAAATAAATATTTTATATCTGCTTGCTATATTTCGAGTGCTGATCGATCAACTCGTTTGACTGAAATAATGACTTAACACCGAAGTTTTGTGAAAATGAAAATAAAACAGAGAAACTATTTTTCCCTTCGTTACGCATTGAAATGACGGCAAATTAAATGCTCGTTTATGTTTCACGTGTACGATGGAGTGTATAAAATATGAATATTTAATATGAATATCAATGTAAAGTGTATGAGATTGCGTGTACTATAGAATGACTATCAGTTGTATTCCCTGTTACGTTACGTTACGTTATATGTCTGAAAAGGCTTTGAGGTAGCAAGTTTCATACTTTTGGCAGATTTGCGCAGTTGCGCTTACTTATTACTTTGTCTATTTTTATAGTAGCTACTGATCCTTATTATTGTTCCATTTTCTTTCCTCTGTTTCATATCTGTTTCATATCTATTTCCTTACTATTTCTTTCTTTTATCACGGTTCTATTTAAACTATTACGATTTGACTGTAAAAATGCCTCTTGTGTTCTTCGGCTTCATCATTAATAAACATTAAATAAATCTCTATTGTCTATTGTCTTTGATATAAATAACGTTTCACTATTATAGGCATATCGTTGTGAGGTAACTCTGTAATAATCGATTTAATCGATCTTTCTGTAACAAAAACTATTGAGCTATTATAAATAATGAGACGAAGAAAGAATCTGTTTCAAAAACATGTAAATACTGCAACAATTAATATCGCGATGTCATCCTGACTAGGAGTATCCATAACCATATGAGTTTCCAATCGTGTAAATTACAAACGTCTATCGTCAATTAATAAGGCGGTCGAGTACATCTCGCTGACATAAAATTGCTGTGCCAATATTTTCGTCTACATTTTAACTTGTTCAATAAAAAAAAACAATATTTAATTTAACAATGATAAATGAACCTTTAAAGTAAGTATATAAAATACTTAAAAAACTTTTCGCATCCAGTGCAAAAGCATCATCTTATTTCTTAAAAAAAGTGTCGTCTTCCACTTTAATGAAATAAAAGCAGCTGATCTTAAAGAAATTATAGAAAAATTGATAGACGCGGTTTGGCAGCAGCAATATTAATGGCACTCGGTCCGTTCGATCGGTAAAAAAATCAAGCATTTTTCTTGACGCGAGAACAGCACTGTGACTCGATACTTCTAGACTCTTTCAATCATATGCATCCCAATTCATTACCTATTACGATTATAAACTATTTCATCTGTCTCATTTCATCTGACGATCCGGCGGCTACTATGATTAATTATACTCTTTGTGTATTTCGCTTATTCATTATTTTTCTATAAAAATCGCGTTTCACTATTGCTTCGGACAAAAGTCCGATGTTTCATTAAACACTGTAAATAGTTAACAAAATGATATTGATTGTTCTGCTCTGTAGTTTAATCGCGCGTTTAGTCTCGGCGCGTCGCGACTGCCGCCCGTATTCCATTTTTTTTCTGCGTGTCGAAGTCTCGTGAAGGAGGCGCAAAATCATCACCCATTTATCGAGGAAAAAACAGAGAAAACGCATCGAAGTAAATATACATTCATATACATATATCATATACATATATATTTGATTTATAAAGTGCGTGCTTGTGTAAAAATCTTCGTATCAGGTAAAAATCGTTTACGCGCTCGCGTCCCGCCGAGTTCGCGACGGGACGACGCATCGCGTAAAAAAGGCGCCCTGCATATCCCTTCATTTATCTATCTATTCTCTATTGCACGTACGGAAACAGTCGATATATAAATATTGCAGTCTTAGTTACAATGCGCCAGGCACAAATACGATCCTTCACGAAAGTTCAGCGGGCGGCAGTCGCGCGCGACCTTTTTTATTTATTAATTATTATTCTTCGATTTTCTTCATTCACTATTTCTTTAAACTGCTTCAACGTGGCTAGTTTATTCTGTTCGTCCTTAAACGTTAATCCTATTATCGAGCTTTCGCACTAAGTGTCGACGCGAAAGACTTTATAGAACAAAAAAAGGAGAAGTTTCAGTGGTAGTAGTTAGTCTTGGTACGCATTAAAAGTACGTATCGTTCCGCCTACATTCCTATTATCTCACATGTGTGTATGTGAAGAAAATGAAGAGTTTTCCGAGTTTAGTATCTTGGTTTCTTTTGGCACTGTGCGTAGTACAATATCTTGAGGCGTTTGTTTTACAAACTTAAAAACTATTTCCTTCAGAAAAAAAAAAAACAAAAAACGAAAACAGAGTGACGGAAAAAATGACCCACGGGCTTGTTGGCTCAATAGGCTTCAGTTTCAACAGTTATTCTCAATAATGCTATTATAAAAAACTAGGATCATTTATCGGTTTCATTTATCGCAGCTCGGTTAGTTTCTATCTATTTCTTTCCTTCATCCTTTTCCCTTTATAAACTATAGTCTTTGTAATTATTGCGGTAACGATAGATTTCTCTTTTTTTTTTTTTAAAAACCATCTCTGCTCCGTGTTGCAAGAGAGTGAGGATGCACGATTCGCGAAAGTCCACCTGAGTTTGAGATTGTTTCGCATTCTCGCTCGCAGAACATAACACACAGCTACATCATTCTCTCACTCGTACTCATCTCACTCACACTCATCGCATATAATTACGCACAAGTAGCTCCGATGTCCACTGGCTTTTCGAGAGAGCGGAGGGCTTTTTCTCTCCTCGCTCTCCCTCTTCATCATCATCTTCTTCTCTCGTACTACTCGTTCGCTTGTTTTTGCATCATTATTCAATTTTTTTACTTTTTTTCCTTTAAATCCTTACTGTCGAGCGTTGCACTTTCATTGACTAGTTTTGTGTGATTCTCGCTGCGAGAGTTGGCTCGCGCACCATTTGCGTGGCTGAGGAGGGGGGTACGGAGGAAGGCCCTGCAGGAGGAACCGCGGAAAGAGGCTCGTTTGTCATTTATCGGCGCTGTTGGCTAGCGGCTGCTGCTGCTGGCTGTTCTGCTGTTGCTGCTGCTGCTGCCGCCTCCCGCGGCCTCCCAGCTACTGCTGCACCGAGTCCGTGACCGTGTGGTTGTTGGCCTGCTGCAGCGCCTTGAGGTTCAGCTCGGGCTTGTGCTCGCGCGCTATGTGCCGGCGTACCGTGTTGTTGCGCGTGAAGGTGCGCGCGCAAAATGGACAGGGCACCCTGATGCCCTGGTGGCGCTGACGGATGTGGGCGCGCAGGTTCGTCTCGTAGCCGTACAGCCTCTCGCAGAACGGGCACTTGAGCTTCTTGCCTGGAAGAGAAACGATTTGCATTAAAAAAAAAAAAAAAACAAGTTAAAGAAACAGCTTGTAATAATCGATATATTTCTGTCAGAATTAAACTTTCTGTTTTCGGAGGAGGAATACTCTCAATTGGAAAGCACGGCGAAAATCTAGTCATGCGTCGGCTAAAACTCTGCACAAAGCCGCGCGCTGAGTGAAGCCCTTCGCGTCGTCGCTCGAGTATAGCGGCCAGCGGGAGAAAAAAACGGCACGGCAAAAAGGCCGTCAGAAAAGTCGGAGGCCCCTGGGCTTGAGAACGGCGGCGTAAAAAGAGCGCCTTTGAGAGATGAACATTCTAACGCCTGCGAGGAAATCGGGAATGCGGAAAACGCGGCGGCGGTGCAAAAAGACTACATCGGCGCGGCGTCTAACGAGAGCCGCCTTAGCATGACGGCGTTTTTTCCAATGGAAAACTTGGCCGCGCGCAGTTTTTTTCCCCCCTTCGCTTCCTGGTTTAGACGGATATAAAAAAGCGCGGCGTTAGAGAGAGAGAGAGAGAGGCCGTTGGCTTCTGGCTGCAAGGCCAAGCGCGCGGCGACTAATTTATTTCCCGCTGACGCGATTAAGTCATCGCCCAAAAGCCTGGGCTCCTCGCGAGAAAAACGAATCCACCGCCGTCGCCGCCTTGACATTCCGCGGAACGGCAGGCGGAGAGAGAGACCTCGGCAGGCCTCTCCTCTCCTAACGCCGCACGTGTTGCAACGACGAGTCCGGCTCGGGGACTTAGGCGGCGCTAGAAGGATGTGCCTCTTTGTTTGCGGTCCCTGGGCGTGAGAGTCATTTTAAAACGACGCAGTTGCGCGCTTTTCGAGCGCGGCTTTTACTTGCGAGCCTTCGGGGCGCACCTTCGTCTTCGTTGAATATTTATGTTCTCGTTTGTTACGAGCTCTTTAATAAACTAATAAATTTTCGGTCGAGATATTAATAAAGTAAGGGGGGAACGTAAAATTCTCCGTTATCTAATCCCCTTTTGTTTATCCGAAACTTATCGTCAGTCAATCCGTTCCATTATTCTTTCCCCGACGCGCGCTCGTACAATTAATTAAACCTTTGTAAAAGGTATTACGAAAAAGGCCGCGAAAAAGCGGCGAATGCAAGCAATTCGAAGTAATTAGAGCCTGCCTCGAACTCGTTAGAATCGACTCCAAGGACGCCATTAATCGGCTCCAGGTAGTGGTAGGCCCCTCTCTCTCTCTCTCTCTCTCTCTATCTCTCGTTGCCCAACTTAGCGCTTCGCATTTGCATGAAGGTGGCGACGTAACGCCGTATTTGAATACTCTTATGACGAGAGCGCGATGACGCTCTCCGGCCGGGCTTCACTTTGTATTCTTTGTAACGAGTGCACAAAGGTCGTGTTTTTTTACGGACGAGTGGCTCTCCATTAGAGCCGATCTTGGGGGATCGACGACGTCGGACGAGCATTACTTTAGATTGCGCTAACGACGGAGAGCGCGATCCCGGCCCGAGCGATCAAGTCGTTATGTCACCGCCTGAAAATTGGGGGATTCGCCGCCGAGCACGAGAATGAGTGTATATAGCTCGAGTCCGGGATGGAGTACTTCCTTCTTGAAATTGCGGGAAGCGATGGACTCGTTTGATTGGCTTTTTTCGGCGCCGACGTTGGAGGTGCGAGAGATGTATGGATCTGTTTCAAAGTTATATTCCTATTGTGTTCTAAAGAGTGGGACTGTAGTTTAAGAAGTTCTTTTAAGTATTTATAGATGAAAAGCTATTAATTTTCTAATATTACCAAAAATTCTATTAAAACTAATAACCATGAATTCTAAGTCTTTTAATCCGATACACAAAGATCGAGAGCGAGGTGCTTGTCAAACAAAAAACGAGCGTCAGATACTCGAGCCTAAAGCGCGCTTAAACAAGTGAAAAATCGAGCACAGGCTGCATTTTCGCTCGTCGCGCGTCGCCGAAAAAAAAAAAAGAAAAAGCCCTTTGCACCCTCGCGGCTTTTGACACACATAATGTATATCCACGGCTCACTCGAAAAAAAACTAGGAGTCGAGCATCCTAGAAGAATAAAGAGAAAGCCGCGAGGGCGCGCTAATAATACGCAGCCGCGCGCAGCGCGCGGCGCAGCTGACTGCAGGAAACGCTCGCACAAAGGCGTCGCGAGTTTCGTGCGTGTGTTTGCGCTCTCTCCGCTCGTGCCTCGAAACAAAGGGCTGCCGATCGCGAAGACGTGCGCAAGCGAATGACTAATAAAGAGAGAGAGAGAGAGAGAGAGGGAACCTGGGCGACTCGCACGCGAACCCCGGGGGCTTTTGGCGCGGGCCGCCAAAGAGCGACGAAAAAAAAGGGGGCGCCAGGAAGCCAGGCGGAGAGAGAGAGAGAGAGAAAGTCGCCCGGATTTTTGCGCCTCGCGGAATCGAGCAACAGATGCTGCTGCCGTTGGCTTTCGACTATTATTGAGAGAGGGTTTTTTTTTTTTTAATCTAGCTGCCGGAGGATACTGTTTCGATGGCTTCCCCAGGTGTTGTTTACGCGCCGTGCGATGACTCGGTACCTTCGGCCTTTCCGTAAACAAGTTCGGGAAGCGGGAGACTTGGGTTACTGGAATATGCGAGATGGGAACACGTTTTATGTAGATTTTGCGTGCTGCGCAATCCTGGCCTCGCATGGCGCAGCAGTAAAACTATAAAATGCGATCGGCCTTAAAAATCGGTCTTGTATTGATTTGTATTTTTGATTTTGTTAAGTCGATACGATCGTGATTGAATTTGAATTGTATTAAAGACAAAACGCGCGAATCTGCAGTTTAAATAAAGGCTTTGGTTTGTTTAAGTAGAAAGTGACAGGGTTCGATCAGACTAATTTTTCATTCAAAAAGCACTTGTCAGTGATATTTTAATTTTGTTATTTCGTTACCAAATCTACATTATTAACCTGAAAATCAGTCTTTTCGTGACAATAAGACTTGAGCATCGATTTTCCCGAAAGCTCCTAACGACACGTAACAAAATCTTATCTCCGCAAGAAAGACTGCAACAATCCCGTAATTACGTAAGTAATAGGAGTCACGCGCTACTTCTTCGCTTCCACGCGACACGTGAGCTCCGAGCTAAAAGGCGGAAACCCCGAAGTGAAACGCGCGGCGGGACAAAGCCCAAGAGAAAATGCCGAAATAAAAAAAAAAAAAAAAAAACAGAGCGCGCGCGCATTTGAAAGTCGACCTTCGCCTCGCGTCTTTCGTTCCTCTCGCGCGACGGAGAAGCACACAGAGCCGGGAGGAGGAAGGGCTTCCCAAAGAGTTAGGAAAGTCGAAAGAGGTCGAGACGACGCGCGCACGCACGGAAGCCTATGCGGAATCCACGCACATACGCGCACACAAGGGAGGAGAGAACCCGACGGAGGAGAGAGAGAGAGAGAGAGAGGAGGAAGGGGAAACGACAAGGTTAGATTACGAAACTCCGCCAGCATCCAAGGTCTGTACATCCATCTATCTTTTTCCCTCTCTCTCTCTCTCTCTCTCCCTCTCCTCCCCGGCAAGGCGATACGCCGAGCGGCTGACCCTTTTCCTTCTTCCCGTTTTCTCGCTCGGAGAGCTCTCAGCTGAATCGACGTCGGCGCGACGACGGCGACGGGAGAAATAACGCCGGGTGTCTATATATATATATATATATATAGGCGGCCCTACCGCAATGCGAACTCCGCGGCGGCGGCGGCGGCGACGTCGGCTCGGATACGCCAATTATTGACGGCGGCTGTTGTTGGAATTCGCTTACAGACCCAGTTTCGCCGAGGGTTGAAATGTTTCCTATTTTACGCGAATTATTCGACTGGCTCTCTCTCTCTCGCGTTGCGCAATTCGACGGTGGATAATCGTGTAATCGGGGGGCTCGGGAGGATTTCTCGGGAGGTCGCGGCTATTTTCGAGCGTAATTTTTACTGCTTTTGGCTGGGAAAAAGGGTGATTAATGAATTTGTTTGAAGTTACAATCCAAATATTATGATGTATCGTCATTGGTATTTCCTACTCTCATAAAGTCGTTTTATGACCGTCACGAATGATGATTTCGAAACGGCAGATTCCTATTAAAGAATTCACCGTATAAAGAACGAGTTCAGATCTTCCACGAATCTAATAGGATTCGATCGAGAACACAAGCACTTTCATTTTCCTATCAATCCCACTCTAAATCCATTACCCTTTTCCAGTTTGCGCGTTTATTAAATCCGCCGGGCAGCTCGGATGACTCAAACAGTCGGTATATCGGAAGAGCGTTTATAAAGGGGCTGGACATCGCTTGTCATCGGCGTCCCTGCCAATCGACAGCTTTTTCAGGTCTCTCTTTTTTTTTTCTTCCCGGGCAGGGATGAAAGACGAACGAGAGAGGGGAAAGTTTGACGGCTCGTCGGAGCCGTTTTCGATGAGGATCTCGAAGCTCTCCGCAGGCCAGACGTTGAATAATCGAGGGTTATTTATACCTGCGTCTGCCTGAGGTCTATCGCTTTTCTCCCCCCCTCGTGAAAATTACTCGGGGGAGGGGGTTGCACCGTGATTCCGAATTAATTGAGTTATCCTGGAAAATTCTGAGGAAATATATATATATATATCGAACTTGAACCGGTGGGGGAGCGGGGTCGCTTTCGCCGAGGTAATTAATTGACGGAAAAGAGTGACCTTCAAAAGTGGTGACCCTTACTTCGACCTTGAACGTTTCTCTTACGTTATACGCGCAACACGTAACGCTTCCGAATTTAAGTCGAACCTACAGAATGTCTTTCGCGACTTACGGACAAACAGAGGGCGACTTTTATCCTCCTAGCTTGTTCTCGATTTTCCAGCTTAAATAAATCGACTTTCCTGCGAAAAGCAAGTCCCGGCGCGTTGTTGCCAGGCGACGAGCAATAAAACTTGGCACACTCGGAAGGAGTGTATAGAAAGGGCCACATTTTTCTCTCTCTCTCTCTCTCTTCGCTATCTGGCTCAATGGACTTAATGTGTCAGAAGCCAAGCATCCCGAAAGTAAGCTCTTGGTTATATATATATATGTATAAAGCTTACCCTTCACTTATCGATCGGCACTAAATACCGATCGAAGAGAATCGTCAGTCTCACGGACACGCGATTCAGCGAAAATAGGCTAAAAGGGTTCGCGAAACGCGTGGCCCCGGGATCTTCCTCCTTTATTTCGACGATATACGACTTCGCATTCAAATAATCTCGGGCGGAAATCCAGGGATAAATTTGGGTTAGCCGGACTCCGTTTGCTCGCGGGAGAGGAGTATATCCCCGTCTCGGAAAAATTACGCGTTTCGTTATGTCGAGCCAGAAATTAAGGGACGCGCAAACACGGGATATCGAAATCGAATCACGAAAGAGCCATTCAATTACATATCGAACCTCGGCGATATTTTACCGAAAACAATTACAGCTCCTTCCTCCTCCTCCTCCTGTTCCGAGAAATTTTTATTTTCCCGATCGCCGAGCCAATATCTGAAGAAAAATCACAGAGCGAGAAAACCCGTGTTCTTGCGCCGCTGCACAGAGCTCAATCGCGCGCCCACGCCTCAATTACGGCCGCGCAAAAAGCTCCGTAGGGCGAAAAAGGAGAGAGCCGTGTATCGCGAAAGTGATCGCGAGAGGCCTCGTCTGGGGCCCCCGGAAAACTCGAGCGGCTCTCGGCCCGGATATCTCCTGGCGAAAAAATCCCACGCGGACGCTTACGCCCCGGCTTATGTAAGAGCAAATAAGGAGGAGGCGCTCTCGCCCGCACCCGTAAAGCAGCCGGGTAGACGCCGACAACGCCCGGAGAGAAAGAGAAAGAGAGAGAAAGAGTCAGGCCTTGACCTATTTCGCCCGGTGGCGCCAAATCGAGCGTCTCTCTCCGTCTCTCTCTCTCTCTCTCGGGATGTAAGTCGGGGGAGCCAAGAAGCCGGGTGGAGGGCGGCGCACGCAAGTCGCCCGGTCTAGAGGGGCGACGGGGGCGGCCTCTCTGCCCTTCCTACACACGCACATGCACGCAAAAAAAGGAGAGGCCGCCAGAGAGAGGGAGGGAAAATCAATGCGCTGCACCTCTCCGACAAAGATCCGGAAGGTCGAGAGGGGACTCTCGCTCGCCCTACCCCTTTCTCGCCCTGCTCGCCCTTGACGCCCCCCCTGGCTGCGATAGCCGCCTCCTCCGCCGTCGCCAAGCCGAAGATTCTGGCAGCTGCGAGAGGAGAGACGAGGGGGATCGCGAAGTCTCGCGGGCACCTTTGCTTTTTCGACTGGTTATATTCGCGGACGACTTACGGGGCGGGAATCCGACGATGGGGGACCATAACCTGCGCAATGCTTCACTTACTGGGTGAGGGTAGGCATCCGCGGGGGCGGCTTTTTACTGGCGCGACATTTTTTCTAGGATGTCCTTCTTTTTTTTAGGTTTTACGAGAGAGGCTTCGGGAGGCGTCCGGCGGTTAGGAGCGGGAAATGGAATTTGAATTTTTCAGAGTTTCTTAGAATTCGGAATTTATATTTGGTAATACTTGCAGCGGAGGCTCGGGATGTTATGAAATTTTTAGACCCGCGTTGAAGAAGGAACTTTATTTTCATAAACGGATGAGTCACTCGAGGAGGAAGAGCATTTGGCCAGAAATAGCAAAGTATGCGCGGATATTTCCAAATGTAACTTTCATCAAAACACTAAAGAGCAAACTGCAAAGCCGAGTTTTCTTTTTTTTTGATCGAAATTTTAATCAGTTTAAAAATAGCTCGCGCAAACTAAAGTCTGCCTTCAGCTTGCAATTAGCATAAAGTGGTTAGACCCGAATAGAAGCGCCGGCGAGCAACTGCGCACACAAATTGCGAAATAGCGCAGCGAGAGCGACAGGTACTTTAATCGTCGTAAAATTCGAATCGTTTCAAAATTAAAAATTACTCCCCCGCCGCTTATCGGTTAGACGGCCATTCAAGAGAGAGAGCAAATATTTGCAACGAAATCCATAGGTGCAGCGCTCGGATTCCCGCCTCGAATTCCGTCTCCCCCTCGTCGAAAGAAATAAAGGTCAGCGTCTTAGTCAACGAAATCCACGTCTCTCACTCTGGAAATCGATCGCCGGGGGGGCTTCTTTTATCCGGGCGAAAAATGTTGCAGTAGCTTTCGCCGAGGCGGGCGGACGCACGCCGTACAGCGCGATATAGCCTCGAGCTACGCGCGTAGCTCGTCCGCGGAGCGCGCGGGCGGCGCGATACCGTAAACGTCGCGTCCTCGGCCGACGAGAGGCGCGCACAGACACCACGGGCCTCGGCGCGCACGGACGCGCGGATTTCGAGCGGCACGTGCACCCACACATGCACCGAGCCGGGCCAAGTCCGTGCGCTCCGAGCCGGAGAGCTGACTAATCTGTTTTTCGCGGCAGCGAGCTCCGTGTTTTTTTGCTTATCTGGGCTGCTCTTTTTTTGCATCTAGCGGCCTGCCGCTGCTGCCGCCGACGTCTAAGCGCTCGGCGGCTTTATTTTTTTTTAGAGAGAGACTTATCAGTCGCGACCTTGCCGCCGTCGTCGTCTTCCTATTTCCCGGCCGCTTCCTCTCTTTTTTCCGGCTCCGCTTCGCTCTCTCTCTCTCTCTCTCTCTTCTTTATTAAATTTTCGTATTGATTCGGCGGTTGCCCGCGGCGCACGCTGCGTGCGGGCAGGTGGCGCGGCCTCGCGAGCGCGTCCAAAAGCTCCGGCAATGTCGTCGCGCAATGCCGGACGCAGCGGTGGCGGCGGCGGCGGCTGCGTTGGGAGAGCGCGCACGCACTCTGAACTATGGGAAGAGAGAGAGAGAGGGGGGGGGGGCGGGGGGGCTTACCGCGAGGTCGTACGCATGAGCGCCGAGGGGGGAACTCTGCAATGAACGCCCGCGAGTAATGAGCGCACACGAACGCGGGGCTATGGGAAAATTTTTAGTTTTCAACAACGCCGACGACGGAGAGCCAAGCCGCGACTCGGCGCTTTTTAAGCATTCATGAGCTGCTGCTAGAAAAATTGAGCTTCTGGACGATTAGGAATGAATTTTTCAAGCTCGACCCCCGGGGAATATTGGCGGGTCAATTATTAGGGATGTTTGTTTTTTTTTTTCATTTTTGATAGTGACTCTTTGTGGGTTGTATTGATTTAATTGATTTGGAAGTTTATTGAAACGCGATATTAAAACTTTTTTTTAATCAAATAAAGATTCTAGTGCACACTCAATTACGTTGATTGACGGTAACATCACTACTTGTAGCTTCGGTTCATAAAACAAAATACCGAAGCTGTTTGCTTTTTGAACAGAACTTATTCAAATATTATAATAAAACTCGTGCGTCTTTTCAAACGAAGGTTTATAATTAATCAAAATCGACTCGTGAAATTATAATCGGCAATACGCAGAAGTTTAAAAATAGTTTTCATTCAATAGAGGAATAAAATGAGCTCATTACATAACCGCAATTCCGATTAATCTAGTATTCCCGATAAACGCATAACGGGTAATATTCCCCGGCCCGTACAGACATTGATTTACACTCTCCTCGTAAAAGCCCGTCTCTCCGCGTCCGTCCAATCCGCGGCGGCTTTCATTTTTCATCGGCAAAAGTCGCGGCGCCCGGAAAACCGAACGCTCTCGCGCAACGAACGAAGACGGACGTAATAATGGGCCGCGCGGCAATCGACGAACAAAGAGAAAGAAAAAAAAAGAGAAATAGCGCCGAGAGCCACCTAATGCCATTGCGTCCGCTATCGCGCGCCCGATAAAATGCTGATTGCGCGACCTTGTGACGAAACCCACTGCTAAGGTTATTCCACGTGCATGGATGTGCGTACGCTCGCGACTCGACTCTCGGCCGTGTGACCCAAATCGACGCGGCGACGGCGAGGAAACGAATAAAGAAAAAATAAAAAAAGAGCGGGCCGACTAGTAATGACTGCCGGCGAACGGATATATATCGTCCGGCCGTCGTTTTTCCTCGAGATGGCGCTTTCTTTCGATCGTCGGCGCGGGGGAGTGGATGTTTTTTCGACCGCCGCCGATGGGAATAATATGCGCCGATCTATCGGACGGAGGGTCTCTGCACAATTTTATTTGCTCAATTGGCTAGATGTGGATACGTCTCGGCATTGAAGGCTTGTTTTTCTTAATTTTCACAACTGCGCGCGTAACAAAGGAGTCTCACGTCTTCTACGAATTTCCGCACCGAGGGACGCACAAGCTGTTATTCGTGCCATCGAAAACATATCTTTTTATTCGTTCGTGTAAACCTCCAGTGATTATTGTAAAACAGTATAAAATGAATTTTCATCATCGAGTAAAAACATTCATTAGCTACAAAACGACGGCTGGACAGAAATTCACTCGTCCGAACAAACGCTCGTGAAACAAAAGCTCTCCCGCCCGAGGAAGAAGAAGCTACTCAAACAAATCGAATCCCCGCGCATCTTTCGCAAAAGCGCGTCACATTCATATCTCCCTCGTCCCGTGCAAAATCCAATTATCGCGAATAAAAATCAGGGATCCCCCGGCTGCAGGCCCCCGCCGCCTCCCCGCGAACAAAGCCCGAATGCACTAATCATTAATGCAGATCGCAAACGAAGCCGAGCCGGCTCGGGATCCGGCCGTCAAACGAAATAATCGGGTAAAGTCGCCTTTGCGTCGAAAATCGTTTAATTCCATCCCCCGAAAAACAGCGCCCGCGCGCGCGCAAACACTCCTACGCTGGGAGCATTTAATTTTATTCACTCCGAGCGTCCATTGTTCCGGGGAGGAGAGGGACGGACGGGGGAGGAGGGGGGGCAGATACGAGGCCCGCAGCAGCAGCAGCGACGGCAGATAGGGTTACCGGCGAGTATTGTGTGCTGCAGTGCGCTTTCGAGAAAGAGAGAGCTGCCACTCTGGGGGGTGTAATAATAATGGCGGCGGGAGGGCGAGCCGAGCCGAGATCCGAGTCTAGCCGCGAGCCTAGCCGGCGAATTTTCCTCTCGGCTGTGTGCGCGCGACGAGGGCTCTTTGGGGGGAGCGCCGAGTTCTTTTTTCCTGCTTTTTTTGCGATGACGCGAAAATTTCAAGCGATGCTTCGCTTTTCCTGCAATTGTTGATTTTCTACTTCTACGGTGAAAATGAACTATTAGCTATGACAAAGAGATCGTATTTTAATTTTGGAACGTGCGAGGTTTCGGCGAACCCGTATTGCGACTGGGAACGAATGTCTTTGATAAAAGAAGTTAAATACTCGAAAATTTGAATTTTGATGAATATATGGAAATTATGGAACACGTGCATGAATCTTCGCAGTTTGAAGAACAATACCGTGCCTTTTTCCTAGCATTGCAAATGATAACACTGTCTACACCAAAGTTTTAATAAATGCACGAATTATATTGCCCCACTAAGAAAAACAAACCAGCACCGTTCCCACTCACTCTCAATCTCGTCGATTCAAAAAGTCAAACTTCAATTAGCATACCCACGACGCTGCCGTCGAATTTTTCTCGGATAAGAATTCGTGCGAGCAGCGATTAAAATTCAAAATAACTCAAGAACGTAGCGGCGGCTCCGCGAAACGGTCGCGGGCATCAAGAAAGACCCGGCAGATATATTCCACGGCCTGGAATCGAGGGCCGTTAATCATTCGAGATCGCGATTCGAAAGAGCCCGCAGTCGTATATACCAGCACACGCACACCAGCAGCTCGAGGCATAATCGGACGAGAAAACGTCAATCGTAAATCACGGAGCGCGCCGCGGTCGCACGCAATAATAACGAGATCGCGGCCGCCTTCGACGGCGGCGTCCGATCGCGCTCTCGGCAACATTAATAACGATGTATGATGGGAGGCCTGCACTGACGTAAAGCCGATTCGGCGCCCGGGTAAAGGGGATACCGCTCGCCTTTCTGCTCTTTTGCGCAATTCGTAATTATCTTTGACGGACGATTTAATTACGTGGCTTGAGACGCGAGTCCGAGAAGTGGCGTGTTTCTAATGCGGGCATTGATATTGGACGCTGCAATTATTTTCTAGATAATTTAGCACGTGCATTCCTTAATTTTTATCCTACCGTCCCAGGTAAAAATAATTTGTCTTATTTTTATAAAGATTTTATATAAGTTTTGTATAGAACCAAATCTTTACAAAACTTATATAAAATCTTTATAAAAAAGT
>UCOM01001301.1:0-44393 GCA_900474385.1 Ormyrus pomaceus
CGTTTTTATTATTATTTTATTTTTATATGCTCATTTTAGAATTTAATGAAAAGCTAACAAAATTTAAATATAAATTTAAATATAAATTTTGTTATTGGAATATTTACAGTTCTAAAAAACAGAATTTTTAAAATTCCTTGATCAAAGCGCGATTTCGCGCCAGTTTGAATAAAAATCATAACTAAATCAAGCTTTTTACAAGGGGTATCAAAAAATAATGTTCAATAAAAGAGAATAAATGAGATTTAAACTGGTGTTACCTTTTCACATTATCTTCGTTTTGAAAAAAATTAAATAAAAATTTCAAGTAAATTGAATTTTCTCTAACTGTTATTAAAAAATCCATACAGACATTTTTCAAAAACCATTTATTCTTGTTCCTGACACTTTAAAATAAAATTATAGTAGGTTTTTCGAATAACTCCAAAAATTGCTATCACAAAGCTTCCTCTAGGAGGAAGCAACAACTCGAAATAAACTCATTCAAACCAAAATTACGAAAACTGCCAAAAGCAAGCGCGATTCTCCGCGTTCACCTCCGAAAAACCTAATTCCCCCGAAAAAAAGTCGACAGCCGCCAGGCGAAAAGACTCGCAACGCCGTAACAATCCAAATAGACCTCGGAGCGGCGGCCGAAAAGGGCGATACGTCCGCAAACACAATTTGCCTCGGCCTGCCGAGCTCATTGTCCGCGCGAAATATATATACCCAGCCGGGCTCTCCGGGGCCTGTCAGCGGCAGCTGAGAGAACGAAGGGCTCTGCGATGATGCCCGTCGCGCGCTCTCTCTCTCTCGAAGGTAGGAGTGAAGTCAGTCTCTTTATCGCGCCGGTTACGTAACGGGGGGTGTTAGTTTTAATGCGCCGCCGGAGGATATTAATAGATGATTGTTTTACCTGTCGTGGGAACGAATCGGGCTTAATTCAGCTGAAAAATGTGAGAATGCCTGATTAATTAAGCGAGCGAAAAATAAGGTATATACAGGAAAGTCGCCGATTCGTTTTTCCTGCATCTTGTTTTGTCATGAATTATTTTGTGAATTTAAATCGATCGGTCGGTGTACAGTTCGAGCTAACGGATCCGTCTGGGTAATTTACTGAAATCGTTAAAATAAATTTTAACCAATATACGCGATTACAATAGCAAAGCGTGTTCGCCTAGCCTCGCCGTAAACAAAAATCCAAGGCGCTCTCGCTTCTTTTCTCCTATTTCCACAAGTCGCCGAAGATGCAAAGCAGCCTGCACGCAAAATAGACAAGAACAGAGTGGCGCGTCAGTCGGCCGGAGCTCTTTTTACCTCCGGCGGACGTCGTTACATTGGCTTCTATACGCGTTGTGTGCGCGCGACTCGCGATCCTCGTGACTTTTAGGAAAGAAAAAAAGAAAAAAAAATAGCGGAGCGACGCTGCGATTGTAATATTTTTGTCCTCTCTCTCGTTTTACGAGCTCCCCTTTTGTTTTCTGGGGCCTTTTTCACCTCGAAATTGTACCTGGTTAACTTTGCTCTTCCGAACCGCTCTTTATACCCGGATAATTACCATAATCCCAGCATATTCCGTTGACAGTCGATTTTTCTATTTACAAACTCTAATTACGCCTCGCCGAGTCTGCGTCTCTTTACTTTTCAGAAAACGGCCGCTTCTAAGCTCGCAGTCAAAAAAAGATCGGCAATTAACCGAGAGCGGCCCGCCGCTTTCCCCAAAACGATCAAAGACCGCGATCATCGGCGACGATCGTTAGCGAGTTTCACGCGCCGCCGTTCCGCGCTCTCTCGCAAAACCGATTCAGGAAGTGCGCCGCCGGCGCGGATAAGGAAGAGGCCCGCGGCTCTCGGTTAGTTTTTAGCCGACGAAGGAGACAAAAGAAGCCCTGGCCGACGATCGTTATTACGTCCATCGTGACAAATTGCGCGCGCGCACGTCCGAGTGAAAAGCGCGAAGCCGCGCGACGAATCGCCATTTCACGATAACCCGATTTAGACGGACGGGAAATCTCGGCGATGCAAAAATATTATACGCGACCGAGGCGAGCGGCGGAAAAATTCAGGCGCGCACGCGCGAAAAACGAGAGAGCACGTCTGCGGCTGAGCGTCGGTAATACGAGAATGTATACCGATGTGCAGAGGACAAGGCGGGATGGAACGTCGCAAGGTCATCCTTTTCCGCCTCTCTTTGGACTTCTTCGACTTTAAGATTTTTCGTTTACGGGGTGCCTTCGAGCTGCTGCTGTTTTTGAAAATTGGACCTGCCTTCGCTTTTATTATTGAGAGTATCTTGCGATCGGGTTTTTCCCGAGAAGTTTGTTCTCGCGGCTTATTGTTTCCCGACGATGAGCCTTATCTTTCGCCGTAGGAAATAAGTTTCTTAAAGACGACTAGTCGCTGATTTCATTTGCCGAATAATTAAGGTTAATTTGTTTCAAACGCGCAATTTTTCTTCCATTCTCTTGAAAAGCCTTCGCCGGTTTTTATTTAATTCTTGAAATTCTCTCCGCAAGTGCCAGTTCTTATTTCTAAACGCGCACCCAAGAAAACTGGCGTCTCTCGTGTTTACATTCGCGAATCCCGCTCTCGATAGTCATCCATTAACAATTACCATTCAATTAAACCATAAATCGCCGAGCGAACCGATCGCTAAACGCACCGCGGGAGTAGCAAAGAAGAAGAAAAAAAAAATCGGCACCGGCCGGCAGCTCGCATCGAAAGCAAGGCCGTTTTCTCTGGCGGTAAAAAAAAGAAGAAAAAAAAAACAACCTGGCAAAACACCGGCTACTCGCACACGCTAATGCTCATTCGCCGTCCGGCAAAAGACATGTCGAGCAGATCGGTAATTAACGGTCGGGCTGCTTATAAATTATCGGCGAGTCGGCAGGAGAGTCTGCGCTTACTTAGCCGCCGTCGCCGTCCGCGTATCGTCGGACAATGGATGCGTCGGGAGGACTTTTCCCTCCGCCTTTCCCTTTCGCGCACGCGCGGACGCACGTCAGGCGCGACGATTGTTCGCCTAAAATAATTAACGCGCGCCGCGCGCAAAACGAGCTGCCCGCCCGGGAGATTGTATTGCGGCGGAGGAAAAATTTTGATTTACGGGACGTATATTCGACGGGTTCGAGACGCGAAGTCGTTAAATGGGGGCTTTGGGACGCGGTTCGGAGACGGATGGAAAGGCTCGTGTCGAGGTAACGAACGGGAATCGATGGGAGATCGAGCTGTATTATTTTGGGTATTCGAGGATGTTTTATTTCGCGGGTAAATAAAAGGGAACGTTAAGAAGCTTAGAGAAAGTTTTGAGGTTTTGTTGCTTCAATGTTTTATTATGTAAAATTTAATAAAATCGCAGGTTAACGTATGATTTCAAATACGGAAACGAACTTACCGTTAGTAATTTCGAAATTAACATTTACTTGGGTAATGGCTACTTGTGTTGATAAATCTGTATTGCTCTAAAATAGAATTTTATAAAAATGCTCTAATAAGCGCACGGCTTAAATCTAAGCTTTGCTTTCTACTTTATCTATGTGAGCGTATATATAATGTATCTAAGAATACTACGTAACTAAAATTAATTAATTGTATTAAATTAACTGCAACAATGCGCCTGTAAATCATAATACACCGAGGAAAGGATTCATTTATCCATAGTTAACAAAGATATATAAAAAAAAGAGAAAGAATTTATTTGTGCACAAATTGCGTTTGTTATCCTAAGCTCGAGCGATATAACCTCGCGTATTGTTAATAATATATATTTGCGCTTGAATTTTCTTTGTTTCACAATATTTCAAATTTCTTATGTTAACAATAAATAAATCCTTCTCTCGGTGCTCGTATTCAAGTCCGTACCAAGGAAAAGATCGTCGGTATGGGTAAAGTAAATAGAGTGTCAAACAATTGTTAACTATTGCGTGCTTTTGTAAAACAAAACAAACGAAATAAGTAGAAAAATTATAGTAATAAAGAAATGATAAAAAATGAAAAAAGACGTAGACTGTCGCTGGTCACTTACCCTTCAAAGAGGATGTTATCATGGGATCACCTGAAAATTAGATAAGTACAATGTTTTCGTATACGTCAATGAGCATAATAAAAATAAGATCATGAAAAATAATAAATGAAAAAGAGGAAAGAAACGAAATAAAAATAAATGTAGTATTATATATAAAGTCGGTGTCTATAACATTTAGTTGTCTAGCTATTTGAATGTATATTATTAGAAAGAATACATTTATCATTTGAACTTATAAAAACGCATTGAAAATTCAAACTAACGCTTATAATCTATAATGAAGCATATTATCATTATACAATAATAAAAACTATCGCACATCGAACACTTAAAAGCTGTAAATAAAAAGGCCTTAATACTATTTTAATTTGTTTTTTTTACGTATTTTTCTTTATCATTTAGAAATTTAGATACTAAATTAAACTACCAAGTCGTATAAGGCGATAATTAATTATCCTCATTTTATAATCTAGTTTATACCTTGCGCAAAAAATGGTTCAGTTACGAAAAACACAATTTTTACCACAGTATTCATTCATTGTAAAAGGGCGCATATTCATTCCTAAAATCTAACAGTACAGGCATAATTCTAATTGTCTGAAGTATTTCTGAAAGCTAATTTTCCAAAACACCTCGAAACGTGACACACGTCGACGCAAGCGGATGCCCAAGTAAAATCTCGCAAAGTGGCCTTATAAACAGGCGCGCGTTACCCTTCCGTCTCTTTAAACAAAAAAAAAAACGCGTTCCCATCAATTTCAATCAGCGTCCTTACACAAAAGCACCGAGGCGCACTTAATTTTTTCAGTGCTAAGGCCGCGCGTGGGCCTGCAAAGGGTCACGGCTCTCGGAGAGGCCGCGCTTTAGACGGTCTATCTCCGGGCACAAGTGGGTGGCGAGAGGAGAGCGCGTCCGAGAAGTGCCCTTTGTCTTCTTCCCGCCGACTCCCGTCGGGTGTACACTTTCTCCCGCGACTTGGGAATGTATATAAAACCTCTCGGAGCCGCTCTCGATTTTTTTTTCTGCCCGGCGACTAATGCGCTAAGGACAATTACGTCTGATCGGCGTACTTTTCCACCGGAAAGCGAAGAAGAAAAAAAAAAGCGGTTTTCCTTTTCAATCGGTCACAGAGCGAGGGAAGCCATCGCGTGACCCACTTGCAACCTCTGCCTGCCGGCGAAAAATCGAGCGCGAGCCTCGCGGCGAGCCGCCAGCGATTATCGCTCGATTAGCGCCGAGGGAGGAAAACGCGCGTAAATCCCAGGCAGAGAGACGTACAATTATAATAACTCGCGCGAGGCTGCGGAAAAAGCTAAGCGAGAGAGAGAGAGAGAGGAGAGAAAAGGCAGGTGAGATACGAGTAAGCGCTCCGGGCGAATAGAGAGAGAGAGAGGAAAGAGTTTAATGACTGATGTCTCCATCGGCCTTTCTCGATGCGCGAGTTGTCTTCGAAAGCTGGGCTCGAGTTATGGACGAGTGTGGAGTGGTTTGTAATACTCGGCTGGAATTTGTAGTTTTTGCAACGAGGTTTTCAATTTATAGCCATTGGTGACCAATATTTAATCAAACTTGATGTTATTGAAAAATATACCAGGTAAAATTGCGGGTACAATTAGCAGCGATTTATGGATAATTTTTACGGGTATAACACATTGGCGTTGTCAAATGAAGTATTTATGTAAATTTAGTAAACTTTTCAGATAAATATCGGCATTTGATATGCGCGGCCAATGTTGTTCTTGATGTTGTACCAACTCTTCGTACACATTATAAGTTACCTCGCTGATGCCTGGCATGTTACAACTGTGAGCAAATACTTGCATTAACTTGAACCTCATTACAGTATCTTTTACAAATCCACTGTAGAAATCAAAATTACACAACGCTTCTATTGAAAAAAAAGAGTAATCCCTCAAAAGAATTAATTGAATTTAAGAATCGACCGATACAATATTGTATCGCTATAGATTGGAGCGTTTGATGAAATTATTTTCAAAAAAACCACTGGTAAGTCAATAAAAATTACCTTTTTCCGCGTTCGGTTTAAAAACGAGCTAACAGAAGCGCAAATCCTCCCGCGTCGCAGCCTATTTTTCAAAACTCCCCCAGGCAACAAAAAAAAAAAAAAAAAAAAGCAGCAAAACAGCCAACAATTTCGCGGCTCGGCTCCGCAAAACAGCGGAACGGCGAAATCACCTAGAAACGAGCGCGACGCACGCGGATCGGCGCTTCCTGCGGCGCACGAGAAATAAACAGCCGCCGCCGCCGCCGCCGCCGCGCGTCGCGTCTTATCCTGGCCGGCAGAAACGCTATGCATTATCCTCGGCAGCGAGACGGAACGCCGCGCTCGTCGGCCAACTGCGCCGTCCTTGGAGCGCCATCCTTCCCTCCCCCGTCGTTAACGGATCCGCGAGATAAAGCTCGAGCGACGAGACGCGCGTGCGGAGCGACCGACGACGCGATCGCCTCTCTTGCTTCCTCTCTTTTTGCGCGGAGGTGTTCGAACTATTTTTTTTTTTTTTTCTTTTTTAGACTTTCGACTGCTCGTCGAATACCGAATCGGGCTGTACGTCGTCGGTTATTAACCGATTTTCAGCGAATTTCTCGATCTCCCGTCTCTGGACTCGGTCTCGCGTCTTACGCAACAAACGAATTTACGAACATTATGCAAGGCGTTCCCGTATCCCCCCATATAGTATCGATAAAAACATAAATGCCCTCGTCTCGCGCGTACACACCGCGTATTGAAATAAGGTCTATTCCGAGGCTCCTCGGCTAAAACGGAAGGCGTGTAAAAGCGCCGCGCTGCGCTGCCCGGTTTGATTAATCCTCGTAAAATGAAAAATTCATCCGCGCGGCGCTGCACTTCGCCTGAGTGCATTAGGATATTTTGTGTAGTTTTACGAGTCGACTATAAATAAAAAGGACGACTGTGTACCGATATTTTGCGAATCCGGAAAGGGAGAGAGAGAGAGAGAGAGAGCCGCGGGGGTACAATGAGAAATTTTCATATTGTTTTCGCGTCGGAATGACGAATGCTGCTTATGCATGCAGCGAGACTATTTTGTTTCGCCGCTCGGCGAGAGGCGAGGAGGACGCGAGTCCCTTTCGAGGAGGTTTTACGGGTTTGGTCAAGACGAGATAAAGCTCTTATTTACTAAGTAGGATGAAAATTTACTCTAAGAGGCCGTTATTATTATGTAACTGTATCGCGGGAATGGACGATAATTCGTAAAAAAAAGAAGGTAATCAAAGCTCGCATGAAGACGTTCATTTCGATAACGGATTATAAAACTTTTTAAATTCCCCTAAAAGTAATGAAGATAACTTTTATTAAAATCCGACGTTCGCCGAAAAGAACGTATAGCTTTATCGTAACCTACGCAAGCAAAAGAATTCTTATTTCTGGAGGACCGATAAAACTTCGTCGCGTCGATAAACGTCGAACGGAAGATTCCTAGGAGTTCTTTATTTACAAAAATGAAAAATTTATCGACGTCAGGTGAAAAAAGAAAAAAGAAATCTTTGCAGCCACCGGCGAAAAATGTGCGTGGCCGCATAAAAAAAAAGGTTTATCCATCGCCAATCAGCCTCTCCGTCTCATAAAAGTCTCGAATTAAACTCGCAAATCGGCAGACGTCTAGAGGACGCTCTCCGTGTGCTGCAACAAAAAGCCATTTACTCCGGGAGCGAGGGATTCTCTTCCCCTAAAAACGCAACGCTCTCTCGCTGGCTTTTTTCACGCGCGTTATATACAGAAAACCGCCTCGCGCGCGCGGATGGAAATTCGAGAAA
The DNA here is from genome assembly GCA_900474385.1 of Ormyrus pomaceus. NCBI lineage: Eukaryota > Metazoa > Arthropoda > Insecta > Hymenoptera > Ormyridae > Ormyrus > Ormyrus pomaceus. The sequence goes on from UCOM01001301.1 coordinate 7,799, forward strand.
ATTCTGCGACGCAACAGAGCCGAGAGAGAAGGCTCTCATGAATTATTCACCCGGCGAATCTGTTGCCGCTCTCCCGGCCTCCTTCTTTCGAGCGATAAGCGTTCATCCCCCTTTCCTCGGCGATACGGCCCGAGATTTTAATATACGCGGAGACGCGCAGTTTCATTATCGCGATTGCCTTATCCGAGGAAGTCCGTCGGCGACGGTGAGACGCTCCGGGGAGTTGGCAGGATGCATAAGCGGTGTACTCTTGAGGGACCGGAGGGAGACGGACACGCGATGCGACGCCCGGAGCCGGATCGTTTTCGATAATGCGCTTATGGACTATTATTTATTGATTTCCAGATGTCCGGGGGGAGGTTTATGCAATTCTCTGGTGGGTGGATTGATTTTTTTACGGGCGAAGGAGGTATATTTCGTTTATGAAACGGTTCGGTTTGGCATTTCAACGTCCTCTTGTCGCGTCTTGATTCTTTATGACAATTGAGCGGTTAGGTTAGATGGAACAATCGCGAAGTAAATTTAATTGTTTAATTGGCGAGAGCAGATATAGTTGCGAAATTCTGCTGTTATGACAGGCGACGACAGAATTGAATATGCATGATGGGAATAAAAAGGGAATTGCGCGAATGGTCAACCTTTCCTAAACTTTCATAAGGATTACGTCTGGTTGACTTTTTAATTAGGATCGCATATCTTGGCCTGTCAATTTGTAATGGCAAAGGTTTACATCATCGTTGCAATTACTGTAATTAATGTCTTTATTAACACGTCAAGCTATTTAGTAACAAAAGATGCGCGCATTTATGCAAGAGAAAAACTGGTTATTGGAATCGCCAATTTTCTTTTACAATATTAGTTCCAAAGTACTTCCGAAGGACGTATATTTTACGACAAAAATAAATATTGCTACGCTCGTCGAATATCATTTTTTTATTCGGGGTTGATAATAGGCAAAGCATTTCATTAAAAGAACTTGGATCTAATACTGAACATATCAGTTCTGTGTTTCGATTCAGTGAGTAGATGTAAAGAACATTTTCGTTATGGTAACCAGTTAAATATTAATAAACATTAATAAAATATCCAATTTATTAAAGCACTATTTCGCAGCGTCTCGCCACATCGTAATGTGAAGGCAAGCATGCCCGGCGGTCACAAGCCCCTAAAGCAGAAGCTATTAAACATGAATTCTTTTGAGACAGAATTGACTTAAAAAAGGATTCATTTGGAATAGTTTTGCCGTCTGGGAAGGATCGTTCGGGACCGCTATTTTATTCATCGATGACGTACGAACGTCAGAGATAGATGAATCTTTTTTTCTCGGACGACGCTCGTTGCTACGAGGAGAAAACCCCGCTTCTCTTCTTCTTCGTCGCGGCTATTTGTTTTTTTTTTATAAGAAGTAAGGAGGGCACTCTTCGAAACGTCGGCAAGGAGTGAAAACACTGGGATATAAAAATTAATAAGGTCTCTCCTTTTCTTCTTCTTATTTCTCTTTTGCGTGCGAGTTACGGAGCAGCAGCAGAATCAATAAACGAATGCACGATACACCCAGTTTAGCCTAATTTCTTGCACCGCGATTCAATCGTTACATATATACTAACGCGAAAAGAGTATCGACGAAGCTCATCGGCACCGCGAACAATCTTCGGGTACTGTAAAATTTTTCCTGTAAATTGGAGGGACCGCCTTCTACAACAAACACGCCCCTTGATAACCATCGAGATTCCTCGGAATCGAGGTCGTCATCCAATCGCCGTGGCGACGGTCTATGACGCAGACGAGGTACGTCAGAGGTCCAGCCTCTCCCCACCGAGTCGCTAAGTGCACGTAGGCTTGCATACCTGGTGGCTGCTCGTAGTGCCTGCTGCGCGAGCGATCTGCGCAGTGGGTGGCGCAATGTGGGTGGTACTGCACCGCGGCGGAGCCCTGCTGCTGCTGATGGTGCTGCGGGGGTGGCGCCTGCCCGTCGCTCTGCAATTGGACCTGCTGATACTGCTGCTGCTGCGAGTAATGCTGCTGCTGCTGCTGCTGTTGCTGGCCGCCATTGTTGTTGCTCGACGAGCTACCCAAAGAGTAATGAGTTCCCGTCTGCTGCTGCTGCTGCTGGTAGTGGTGGTGGTGTGGATGTTCGTTGCCGTTCCATGCGTAGTGCTGCTGCTGCTGCGGCTGCTGTTGCTGCTGATGATGATGGTGGTGTTGATGATGCTGGGGTTGCTGATGAGCGTACGAGCTGTGGTGCAGCTGCTGCTGCTGCTGCTGACGTCGTTGATGCTGCCAGTATGCACCGCAAGCGTCGCTTACCGACGACATTCCGTCACTTTCCTCGCTGTCCATCTGTTTGCATGAATAGCCCTCGATCTTTATTGACGAATCCACTTTCGCTGCTATGTTTGGTGCACTCTTCAGTTTTTTTTGTTAAGATGCCGCACAGAGGTTCTTGGGTTCACAGGTACGACGGTAGTTTTGCACAGACTAGGGACAAATGTCACTTGGGCGCGTAGGTCGGAAACGCGGGATCACACCTAAACAGAGATATGCACAGGACCGTAGCTGATTTCTATTGGCAACTCGAAGCTTCGCACATAGAAGTAAACCAAAACGGACAAAGCGAGAAGGTTAAAGTACTCGGAACTACGAAAAAAGTGAAGCAATAAGGTGCAACACGGTCGTCGCCGCTATGGGACAGTTTCCCGAGATTCGGATGCCGAATTATCACCACTTATCGACTCAACATTCCTAAAGCAAGCCTCCTCCCCCAGTTCTCGCATCTTCCTCCTCGGGTAACCATCGTCAGAGCCGGCTTGGACCGCGGCGCGAGAAAATAACAGAGCCAATAGAAGTCAGCTAGCGGTTAGGAAAGATTGGGCAGAACTACACCTGAATAATGCCGCAAACGAAATGGTTCTATACATCCCCAACGCTAATCACGGGCGCTCTCCTCGACATTACTTATTGGTAGCATGAACGGATATGCGGGCCGCCAACGAGGGGGTTAAAACACGGAAGCGCGAGAGAGGAACGCGTCGCGAGGACTGAGCCGCCGCTCCGGTTCGCTCTCCGCTCCGAACCCCGGCAGCGGGACACCGGAGGGGGTTGAGCAGACGCGCGCTGCCGCTGCCGCTGCTGCTGCCTGCCTCTGTGCTGCGCCTGGGGTAGACCGAGAAAGAGAGCGAGGATGAGCGAGGAGGGGAGTTCGCGAGCAGCCTTCCACGTGCACCAGGAGGCACGTTTCCCGGTCACGTGTCGCCGCCACCGATCGTTGCCGCGCGCGCCGGGCGAAACGGATAAACTCACCCCCTTTCGAATGTATATCGACGCCAAGCGCGAATAAAATTAACTCCAAAGCAAAAGGGCCTTTGTCGGCGACGAATTTGGATCCGAGAGGGATTATTTCGGGCGGGGTTTGTTTGCGACAGGTTTTTCCATTTCTACGAATTGATTGGGGGTATAATTAAAGCCGGAGGACTCGGGTTATTGAAGGCATTTGGCTATTTTTGGAGGACGAGAAGGTAAGTTTAGATTGAATTTCAACCTTTCAGCGGAGGAAGATGATATAAGGGAATAGATGTCAAGGAAATGGATTCATTTTAAGGATTTCACTTTGAATTGAATTGGTCTTTTGAAGAGCTTTGAAACGACCACAAAAGCATTAAAAATTGCTTTTTTTTAATTTTCAATATTTCCTTGCAAGACACACAATGTAAAAAAATAAGTGTAAATTAATATATAAATAATCATGATTATAGACTGTAAAACGTGTAATTTATACCGTAACCATAAATAAAAACACGCAACCCACTGGCGCTAATTTTTCGTTTACGCACCTACTCGCACTATTTTCCTAAATAAGTAATCGGAAAAATTAAATTATATATGAAATACGTGTACCGGTCAGTTTAGATATGCAAATACCTCGCGCATAAAGTACCAATCAACTATACCTCGCGAACCTCGAATCTTATCGTTAAATAATTAAAGCGGATATTAAATTCTCGGTAAATAAACACAGACGCACGACACTCTCGGGCCGAAACGATTGAAGACTATTTTCGACGCTCAATTAGAAAGTTGCCTCTCGCGGGCTCTTACGTAAAAAGCGTCGCGTCACACTCTTTTCCATTTCCAGTCGATTTTTCTCTCCTCCGCGCGCGAAAAATTCAACCCCGCGCGGCGCGCGCGCAAAAAATATAAAAAGGACGAGAAGACGCGCGCGGTGTGTATTGCGCAAGCGCCGCGCGCTGAAAAGTTACTCAACGACTCCATTTGCATTCGCCCTTTGATTTACGATATTCCGGTGGTCGTCGCTCGTTAATTATCGCGTATAAACGCAGCGACGGTTCGGTGGCGACGAAGAATAAAGAAGTCCTCGCACACACACACACAGAATGTTTATGTATTATCCGAGAGGCTCGCGAAGATGCCTTCGACGTTTGTTTATCTTGTGCTTGTTAAAGCGGGCTTGTAATAAAACGATTTATTAGCTTTAATCGCGCGAAGACGGTCTTCTACTCGCGCGGATAATTTGCTACGAAGTTGGAAGCTGTGTGAGGTTGGCTTGAATTGTCGGAGGAATAAATAATTCGACGGGTTGACAAACGCTTGCGATAATGTACTGTGTACGATTCAAGGTTTTATTTCTGGCGTCCCGAATTTTTAATCGATCGTTTAAACGAAAATTTCGTTCGGTAAATTATTGGAGATGCCTGATGAGCCAAGTTATGGATTGGTTGGGTTACGTGGGTATTTTATAATGTTAATAAAAGGTGGCTGCAGGCGCAAACGATTACTTTTCCGTTTATTGCTAATCGAGCATAATAAAAAAATTAAATATTAAACATTCATCACGGGGATATTATTATTAAGATTGAAGCGACACGCAATGTTGTCAGGCTAAATCTATGCATTATACTCATGAAAGTCCCATGCATGGAAATAGGCTCTTATTTCGCGAATAAATTTCTCTGGAAAATGAAATGTAATGTTTGTTTTTATTGTGAACGTCTATCGTTTTCTTGGCGAGACTCCGTTAAATTAGGAAATTGAAAATTAGAAATTAAAATGTAAATTTGAAAAATATATTTTTTTCACATAAATAATTCAATTTATTTGTATCGCACGTATATACTTTTCGGATAAATGTGAATATTTAGTATAAATGTTTGTATTAATTTACAAAGTAAACGTAATGAACATGTTCTCGTATTGCAGTAGAAAATGGTCGAATCTGGTCAGACGTGTAATTAATATGGAAACGTCTAAATTTAACTGTTGATTTTTCTAATGTCTCTTTTTTCTATTAATTTGTTTCGTTTGATGCGGCAATCCATAATTTTTAATAAAATTAAATTATTTCAAACTCTAATAATACTTTGGAGGGTTTTCAGAAATAAATGTTATGTAACCAAAATATGCAGACTAATTCAGAGTAAACCATTTAAGTAACTCATCTTGTTTACATCTACCTCAATTAAAGTGCATCCTTCGCAATTACCAATTTAAAACAATTCGAAAAAGCAACGATCTCCTCCCGCCAAATCTCGATCGCCTCGAGTGTTCTTTCACCTTGCAATTCAAAATCTCCCCTATCGAGGGCAATAATCGGCTGATTTATGCAGACGCGTTAGACGCGTCACGTTGTGTTGTCTTAGGTCAGGTCAGAGAGCGGTTCAACGTCCCGGACGACGCCTGCGGACGAGCGTGCGTCCAGATGAGATATTCGGTCGCGTTTTTGCGTCTACGCTCGACGCCGAGACGCTGCTGCCTTCGCGATGAGACCGACGACCCGATGCTCTATACCGATGCGGAAAAGATCGAGATTCCGTTAGGGGATAAAAGCTGCGCGAAGCTTCCCAAGAAAGAAAGTGTTTTTGGAACTGGAATTGCGAGCGAACAGGTGTGTTTAAAATTCGAAATTGTGCCGCGAAGAAGGACGTGGCGGATGAATAATTGACGGAACGCGAAGGAGTAGATATTCGAAAGTAAAAAGTATACTAATAGTCATGGGGAAATCCAACGAAGGCGACAGACTGTTTTATATCAAAACAGAAATTATAGTTTCTAAAACCCAACGAAAAGTAATGAATCTTCATTTTTAAAAAGTTTTATGAATAAATATTTATTTATAAAGCATATCGCAACAATAATACTTTACAAGAGAATAATTTTACGGTAGGCATAATATTTATCATTTTCAATTACAGTAAAAGGATTAATAATAAAACAGTAGGCAGTAAGGTGATAATTGTCACGTTTTTTTTTTTTTCATTTACCGTACCACGTGATCTAAACAGTGCTTCTCGGAATCTTTAATAGTCATCCTACGAGGTACGAAGAGGTGAAAACGGCTTTTTCCATTCGGAGGCCATCTAACATCATCCGGCGCTTTCGCCGCGCTGCATTATTATTCGTCGGCTGAAAATATTTTTATTTCTCTTCAATATTGCCAATTTTATCGATCAATTATATCGGTGAAAAATATTCAGACACCGAGATTCCCCTCCACTTCCTCGAGCCAATTCTCAAAAAGCCCTAAATCAAGCAGCCACCGAGAGCAGCCTTCGGCCGGTTGCGAGCTTTCGAGCGCTCGACGGCGGGCACTCTCGGAGAGCTCTGCGAACGCGGAAGTTTCGCCTCGCTCGGTGCGTGCCACGGGCCTGGGTGAAAGTCGCCGGGAGGAGGGAGGAGGCGCGTGCGGGGGCACGATCTCGGCAACGTGACGAGAGAGAATATATATACCTATACTGCCCCGAGGAGCTCGGCTGGGGTTTCGCGGAGGGCTAAGAGAAATCGAATCGCCGTCAGCTCAAGACGCCGCGGCGTTTTGCCGCGGGGTATAATTGTCGAGAGTCGCCGGGGCGCGCGGGATTTCGCGATTGTACGAGTGTTTACGCTTCGCGGGTATCGGGGGGAAAATTTTTTCGCGGCGAACAAATTGTTAAGTTTACCTTAAGGAAAAACGAATAAAAAATGGACTCGAGAACGAAAAATATAATCAATTAAAATTTTTTTCTAAAGTAGACGTCAACATAAATAAGTACGTACAAGCATAGCAATGAATTATTGTTTAAACATATAATAAACAATTCTTGAAAAAATTTTGGAGGAAAAATCAGGAAAAATCAATAAAAATCGGTTAAATAAGCAACTTTGATCATGTTTATATGTTATCGGAAATAATAGGGGATATCCGTTTTGCCCAGTATGACTGTTTTAGGTGAAGATCCCCTACAACTGTTTGATCCAATTGCGCACTTGACGTTCGCAAAATGTGCGATGCTTTTTCGAGAGGTGATTGTTTTCTCGGAAGCATTTATCAATTTGGGGGCTGTGACGCAAAACATACTTCAGAGATTCAGAAAAAATTTTAATTATTAAAGTTTATCGCGAGCTATTAACGAATGTCTGACTTTTCGAGACCTTTAATTCATAAGATTAGATTTTGAAGAAGAATGAAATAATTTCGAAAAACCTGCTACTGCGCGCCCTGTAATTAATTTGCTAAAATTCTGCGATAAAATTATCACTTTGAAGTATACGAGTTTAGTGCTAATACGTACGCGCAGATGTAGAATATTATTAGTGCTTCCTGGTCAGATATACAGCCGCGTAAGGGATTTTGTGTAATAGTCAACCGTGACTAATTTATGTAATCATAAATTGTTACTTAGCCGTAATGAACCGCTCGAGTTATTCAAAACCAGAAAATCATTTTTTTTTTTTTCGTAAATTATATTTTATCGCTTGATTTTTACGTTTAGATTGATTAACGGTGTATTATACTAAAATATGCAAAGCTAAACTAATACTAATTTTTTGATTGAATTAGCTTATAAAGTACGTTTGCAAAAATCGTTAAGTGTCACATTAAGTACTTGTACTTGTCACTTTATTTAATTGCCGCTCGTAGATACTTTAATACACTGAGAAGCCAAGGTTTGTAAAATTTACAAAAATATTTTTAAAAATTACAAACCTAGTTGATAAAACGATCACAGACTACGAGAAGGAAAATTACCAATTAGACTCGCAAAAATTACAAGCTAGTTGTCGAAAATTACAAGCCAGAATCGCAAAAATTACAAACCTAATTGGTAAAAATTTCTATTCTCGTAGTCTGTGATCGCTTTCCCAACTAGGTTGGTTTTTTTTCTCAATGTATAGTCATGTCTTCAAATAACCAAATCCCCGATAAATTACCGACGTAACGATTCAAAGTCCGCCTCAAAATCTCCATCTCACGTGAACCGCGCAAGCTCAGTTAAAAGCCTCGGCTCTCGAACGTCGAGAGAACGTCGGGCCTTTATTCCCCCCCCAGATAATACAGCCAAAAGAAAAAAAGCTCTCTCGGGCGCCAATCGATCGGGCCAATCAAGCTCGGTCGTCGCGCGAGCCATTCGTGCGTGATTCACGGCCTTGGCGCGGTGTCGCGTCCCTTTGCTCTCCGCCGGCGACAATATAATTTCTGTTTTAATCGGACGCGCCTCGGCGCCTCTGGGCTTTTATCAGTGCCGCGACAGGCATCGGCCGCCCGGCTCCTCCTGAAGTTCTCTCTCGCCGAGCGGCGAGGGAACAATCGCAGGAGCGAGGAAGGCTTTTCCGATAATGCGTGCACCGCTGGGCTCTTTGACTTTGGCGCTCTTTTCATTTATATATAGGTGAGACTCGATGCTCTTGTTTTGGGAGCGTCGTCGCGCTCGAGCGGGTAAACGCCGTTATCTGGCCGAGCTTCGGTGAATTCTTTTGCGAGACTGGGATAGATTTTAGTTTTCTATGAGTGCCGCGAGAGGCTCGTGGGATTGGTTGATATTTTTATCTGCAAATCAGTTTTTTTCGTGCGGTAAATTGTAAAATGAAGTGCTGTGGGGCTGAAGTAAAAAATGGATAAAGTCAATATTAACTGCTGCGCGAGGCAGCGCGTATTTAGTGCATTCGAATGTGACGAGCGAGTTCTGCGAGAGACAGCTTATTCGCCGAAAGGGTGATAGTGTGTACGCACATTTCAATTCGCAATGAAATTAGCACGCATTCTTATCTAATGAAAAATGTTTTTTGTATCATCACAATATTGTAAAGAAATGTTTGCAATATTGTTAAATTGTACATCACGGAAAGAAAAGTTCAGGAAAAATTACTATCTTTTTAGTAACAAACTTGCCGTAAGCCAAAAAATTACTAGACTTTTTAGTCAAATTTGCCAACCTTTTTGTAAAATTTACAAAAAGTTTGGCAAATTTTACACAAAGTTTGGTAAATTTACACAAAGTTTGGTAAATTTTACTAAAAAGTCTAGTAATTTTTTGACTTGCGGCAAGTCTGTTACCGCTTTATTAAAAAGATAGTAATTTTTCCTGAACTTTTCTCTCCGTGCTTTGTATGATAGCAAATTCCAGTAATAAACCCAGGTTCTATATATTAATCTTTCTCAAGCTTCGGTGAAATTACGCATGAAAACAGTTTTTGGTGCATCTATTATAGTATAATATAGTGTACAGCACGTAATAAAACAATTAAAATTATTTATTATTATTTCATTTAAAAAAAAAAACAAAAATATGCTTCTCCCATTACGCCAATTCATTATCATCGTCGACGACTCGATCCCATTATCTCAAAAGCAGGCATCAAGCGGCCCTTCAGTCGTCACCGGCAAACGAGACCGCGTTGAAAATCCATCAAACGAAGCTGCTGCTGGTCGCTCGGCATAATCCAGATTCGCGGCAAGCTCCGAGCTCGGCACGCTTATATACACACGCGCACACACACACATATATATATCGGGTCTCTCCTCCTCTGTATATCGAAATAAACTCACGTGGCGCCCCACGCGATCGGAGCAGCCCTCCGTCCGTCCCCCCCGCGCTTTTTTTCTGTGGCGCAGCAGCGGCAGCAACACGTGGCCGCGTGCTTCTCCCCACCCTCTGGCTCCTCCTCCTCCCAGCAGAGCGTCGCCTATCTGCCCCCGCGCCGCGCGCCGCCCGACGAAAAGCCAATCCGACGGATCTTGTTCGTTTTCAATCTGTACGCGGATCCGGGGGATTCGTGCGAGTGCCCGACGCGGACGTGTGGGTGACTCCGTGCTTCCGGATCGCGGTTCTGCGGCTTCTTTTTCGTTATAGTTTTTTTTTTTTTTTGTTTTTTTTTTGGCTCTTTGGCCAGGAAGTTGAACTGTGCGTGTCCGAGGAAAATGCTGGAAAATTGTTTAGATACGAACGAGTGCTTTGTTAATTTTCGAAGATAAGCAGGCAAAGATTTTTTTGTTTTAGAAATTCATGATGCGTAAACGTGAAATAAAGTAAAATAGAATAAAAATAGAGTTTCCTACTTGTGTACGTAGACAATGGATCCAAACGTTTTTAATGTTTTATTTAAAGAAAATAAATTTGTGCAAAGTATATATATATATGTTATTTGAGTAAAACACTCTTTTTTTTATGATGGCAATTTCACAGTGTTTGAAATGCAACGCATTTACTGATAACACTTCTGTATTAACTTTATAGGCGATATAAATTGTTTTTTTTTACATATTATTACATTACAAGAAAAAATTTTAATAAATATTTGAATTTACCGTACTTTTCGGTTAATACTTGGACGAAAATTCATGTTCTCCATTCATGCTCAATTTATTTATTACAATTTTACTAGCGATCAATCGGCAAACGGCGTATTACTTACATTTATTAAACATTTAGTATTTCTGACGAAAGTGAATATCCGCTTGCACCAAAGAAAATGTTAATATTGTTGATTCAATCACAAGTGTTATATAAGCAACACCATAATAATTAAAATCTAGTATTTAAATATGGGTATGGATATCTTATACCACAAATATGCGGCAATTGAGTTCCTATGCAAATATATAACGAAACATCTCTTAATGTTTCATTCAGGTTAAAACGCAAGTTTTCTATTAAACGAAGTGAGCGAACAATTTAGTATTAAAAACAAAACTAAATAAAGCTGCTGAGAATGCAGTACTTTTCATTAAAAACTACTCAAGATCTTTTCTTAATGGCAAATCGCCTTAAAGAATTTTAATACGCGAAAGTTTTTATGCTCAATAAATATGATTTCTTGAAGAATATCAATTTCGATAAGAATTGCTTCTTATAAAAATGCGAATTGCCAGCCTGATGTATATTTGAGTTTATTGTGATACAAATATAGCTAACGGAAGTATATAAATAATCGAGACATTCTGCCTGTTGAATTGATGTAATTGTGTTATAAATAAGCTGCTCTTAAATTAAATTCTAATTTCAGAAATTGAGGGAAGAGGTGCTTTTGAAGGCCGCTCGATTTGCTTCGCTGAAAACTTAAGAGTCAACGTTGGAGTGGTTTGTTTTGACGTAACGCCTTTTTTTTGGAACGACAAGTGATTTCGCCACGCTACTTTACTCCGGCAGAACTACATGTACCATCACAATGAGAATTGTTTAGGTAATATATTAATCAGCGTCTCTCTTTGCCTCTTAACTCATATTTTTGTAATTCATATGAATTGTCTCCAAGTTTTTGTTAAAAATGACGTACTGCTACGGATGGTTATTCATCTGGTTAGTACAATGGAAAAAGTAAGGTTTTTTGAAATTACATTTTTGCGCCTACATGCGTAACGTGCAAAAATATAAAATTATCTACGTTTAGTCCTATTTTCAAACCTTCGCAAACCTCGTAACTCGCGATCCTCAGACAGTTGCATAAAATCCCCCTAAATTCCAAAAAAACAATTTCGCAACCTCGAGCATATGTAGGTCATCCGCGGCAGAAAGCAAAAACCGTCCGAGCAGTCGCGATCTCCCATTGAAAACTTGGCCAATTTGCATTGCCTCCTCGCGATCTATTATCGCACCTCCTCTCGAACGAGAGCTCCGTTATCTTCATGCTCGACACGCGTCTCGTCCCGTTCATCGATCACCTCTCCTCGGGCCGCGGCGGCAAGCGTCAGCCCGGGACAGACACAAAAGCGACCCGCGGCCGCACACGTTTTCGCCTCGCGCGCAGATGAATTATATGGAAATGAGGTTAGAGGAGAGCTTTGCATAACGACGCGTGTCGCGGCGCGTATACACACGGAGGGCCGCCGGTGTGCGTGTGCGGCGCGCCGCCGCCGCCGCCGCTGCGAAAAAGAACGCGCGTCCCTATCAAGGACAGCGGATATACTGCGTTGCACACAGAGAGAGAGAGAGAGAGGAGAGACCTAATCCGCGTTTTCTTGCCGGCTCGTGGGATCGCCATCGGGCGCCGACGGCCGTCGCAGGTGCTGCACTTGCGCGGAATTTCCCAAGCTGAGCGACGCCTTCTTTTCGCTTCGGGGATCGATCGAGCGCAGTTTTTTTTTTCTTTTTGCAACGCCCGACGGCGACAGGTGAATGCTGGGAGCTGCGCCGAGGTGAACGCGGAGACGGGGCGGTTGAGATGTACGGCTTTTTTGAAGAAAAATTGGGTTTTATTGGCGATTAGCGATGGCTGCCGTTTTCATTTCTTTTTAGTTAACGGTGAACGAGAAAGAAAGGAAAATGAAAGAGAGGGGATAGGGGAGAATTCAACATCTTTCTCTCTCGACTCCTACGGAAAGTATATTTTTACTCAATAATCTGGAGAATATAATTGTTTTTCAATTCTCATTTTATTACAATATACATAATCTAAACACCTTTTTAATTTCTTTTATTTGCATTGTTTTTATAACCTAATACTTTTTTACAGCTTCAATTCATTCCCGAGCGACAGGAAGTGGATGACTTGATATTCTCAAAATCGGTGGTTTATTACCTTACTGCTTATCAAACAATCCATCGAAATCCTCGCCGAAAATCAGCCCGACCCAATGACCCCGCTCAGCTAAAAGAAACTTCTTGAAAACGTGGACACTCCGCTCTCTTATAAAAATTCCACGTACACTCGCAGCCTCCAGACTCGATGCCACCCTTCGACAATTACCCGCCGCGCGCGATATCTCGGATCGACGGGGGGGTATCTCGCGGGGCGGGGTGGTGGGAGGAGGGAAACGAGAATGAAAAATGCGGCCGAGAGAGAGATGGCAATTATCGGGCAGACAATGCGTCGACGCTGGCGCAGTGTGAACCGGCAGTGTGCTGCGTGCAGCGCGACGGCGGCGGCGGCGGCGTTGGTGTGTCGTCATTGCGTAACCTTCCAGGCTCATTCAATCGCGCGCTCGCGCGAGTTTCATGAATGTCTGCCAATTAGACGGCTGCAGGCCTGCTGCCGCTGCCGCTGCTGCCGCGCGGTTCGCTCGAGCCCGAGCGAAAATGCGTATATCTGCCGGCTCAGTTGGCGCGACGGCCGTCGGTTTTTGCGGGAGATGGGGCTTTGAGGAAATGCGGGAATATTGGTAGTTTCGACGGGGAAAGAATCGAATTGGGAATTGTAATGGGTCTTTTGGACGAGTGCATTTTTCGGAGTGTATTTCTGTAACAAAGGACAGTTTTCGCAGATGCAATTATGGAAATAATGAAGGGGCAACAATAATTAGTTGAAATGGCAAACAAAGGAGAAGGATTCATAAAACGATTCTCGCCACGGCTCGCTTACATTTGTCGTAAATAATTTTTATGATTTGAAAAACAGAATCGTAAAACTGTCAATATTGTCTAAAGTTAAACAATGCAGTGGATCTTATTACTTTTCTGAATGGCATTTAAAAGCCTCTTTCTAAACTATATATTCGCGGAGAGAAGTGCCTCGCGAGCACTGCCCACAAGTTTTTTCATACTTCGAAAAGCAGTCGCATCCTTGTCTTCGTACGAAACATGCGCGTTGATTAATTAAAGCTCGGGGAGCTTTTGTCATATTCGAATTCCCCCAAAAAAACCGAACCGATTAAAAACTTTGCGCCGCCCAGCGCAATCCCCCGCGAAACGAAGGCAAAACGAGCGCCGCAGCTCGACGACCGTTAAATAAAAAAAAAAGCATCTGATTTCCCTGAAAAAAGCTTATATATATACGTATATACCCGCGTCGGCGGTGACTCGACGAATGAAAAGCTTGCCGGCTCTCGGCGCGGCGGCGGGCATACGTGGGAAAGCTCCGAGCCGCGCTCTGGGTGTGTGCATCGTACGTCGTGTCCGGTGTCCTTGCCGCATTCTATAATATCGCGCGGCGCACGTGGAAAAGCCGACGCTACGAATTTTCGTGACGCTAGGCTGCCTCGCCTAAACGCGACGACGCGCGGCTCTTCCCTTCCCTTTTTTTTTGCTTTTGCATCGCTCTCGCGCGTTTACGCGGCCGGAACGATTCGGCGACTCTCCGGTCTAATTTTGTAACGAGCCGCGGTCGCATATATGTATAATATGATGTCAGGATCGCGCGGTGTGACATCATACCGTTCGCGCGTCTGGGGATATATAAGTAACTGGGGGGGAAACGGTGTAAACCCGCGGTTCTCTCTCTCTCTCTCGCGCGAGTGGATAATTTCACTTTTCACGACTGAATTATCGCCGCATTTAAATGAATGTTCAGCCGACGCGGCGCAGAAGCTTAAATCGTTGAGACGTGAGGTTGTGCCCGAGTTGAATATCTAGGCGGTGGATTACGCTTCGGTTGATACAAACTGGCTGAGCGTTCGTACTTTTTTATTCGAACGTATGTACCACTTGGCTTCGGCTTTTTTGTTCGGGGTAAGAATGGGAAAAAAAATGTCGCTCGGTGGAAGGTGTTCGTTGCGAATTCAGGCCGATGATTAGGTGAAAAATTTGCACAAATAACTGCTCATTATGTGGAATTAAGCTTATGTGTATACGAGATTCTCTGATGCGATATGCAGACTTACTTTTTTGTAAACTCAAAAGCTCTCTCATCGCAGGCGAGATAATAAATCTACGGAATTATCGATTTCCAAGATCTGCGAGAGGGAAAATTATATTTTGAAACATCGAGACAAGCCGGTATTTTATGAGTTGATAATCGTATTCGCAAGTCAAATGTCATTTTCATTTTTAATATCGGGGAGAGATAATTAGCTCGCATTTGCATGTCTTTCTAATTGTTAAATAAAAATGAAGAAACTATACGCTTAATAACAGACCTCCGCCACAGCATCCATACGCAACCCATTATGCAAAAAAAGCAACCGAAGCTCGGAAAAGCGCCTACTTTGCGTTCGACAAATCAATTTGCAAAGAATGACCCGCGCAGTTTTCCACCGATTTTCCCGGATAAAAGCGCCGTTTCCCCCCGTCGACTCCTCGACCTCCGTGTACACTCCGCCGAGGACGTTTGAAAATTCGGCGAGGCTCCCGCAAGTTTTCCCACGGCTTATCGCGAGCGAGTTTTCCAATGGAGTCAGTCATGCGTCCCGCGAGTCCTTGGCCGCCGCCGCGCGAACACAAAGCGAAACGCGCCGCGATCCGATTCAATTAAGCCCATCGCTCGACTTTTTTTTTCCCCCCCCGAGCGCGGCTGTCCCTTCGATAAGAACTCTACGAGTTAATTACTCCGTCGTCGAGAGAGAGAGAGAGAGAGAGAGAGCGAAATGAATATTTCTGATAAATGATAATGGAACGCGCTGTGCGCGGCCAAGGAGTGCGTTGTGACATACAAGGATTGTTATTTAAATTGACTTGGAGAAGGATTTTTAGATTCCGGAGGAGATATTATATCTCGACGACTTGTTAACGAGCTTTTTGAACGGACAAACGGAATACTGGAGGTCGCATTTATTAGGTGCGGACTCGCGAGCGAAGCTTGGAAGTTTTCCTTTTTAGGGTTGCTTTTTTTTAAACTCTAATTGTCGGACACAATTAGCGTTGTGCTTCAAACGATTCCGCTTGAAAAAAAAAATGATAATACTATCTACTTTAATTAACCTAAATTTCCGTTCTTAATTACCAAATAAAAGCATTAAATACACTTCGAGTCAAGTCTCAACGCCCAGTTCGACGTAAAAGTTTACCAAATGACGAAGCGGCGTTTACCATCGGCAAATATCGCACTAGAAATCTTAAATTACCGCGCGCACATACCTAAAACAAGAACATAAATCTCGCGACCGCAAACGAGCCACAGGCAGAGAGGAGCTCGTAAAATAAGCACCTCCAGCTCTTCTCTCTCTCAAACGCATCGAGAGAGCTCGGAACGCAGACAGAGTCCTCAAACCGCGGCGAAGACTCGGCGCTTGCCGACGGATTACGCGAGACGGCGGATTCCTCGCGCGCGCCTAATATTTCTCCGAGGCGATATACACTCGATGCCGGAGCCTCGAGTGCAACGGCGAACGCGATTTCGTTTCTAAACGCGAGTTCTTTTCCCTCCTCCCCCCCGGTGACTTATTAATCGAGCCGTTCTCAGTTAGCCGTTCCGAGTTATTTCGTTGTTCGCGGCGCGGGATCGAAAAATTTTTATATATCGACGCAGGTATATTGACATTGAGATTGCGCTTGATTGGTTAGCTGAAAGTGCGCGCGGCGCGGTGCAATATCTCGGCTTTCGAGTTGGATATTCTTATATATGTACGAGGCTGTAGCTCAGGCGGCTGGGAAATTGCGCGGGGGGAGGAGATGATTGCCGTCGCCAAAACTATCCATTTTACGTACGAAGCGTTTTGAATTGTGGATGGAAAAGGCCTGGCATTAGCCGCGTCGGGAGTTACTGCTTATCCGCGAGGAAACATTGTTACTATCGGAACTGCAATTATTGTGAGGTCACGTAGACATTTTTTTTTTTTTTCAAACGTATAGAGAAATGCTTGCTTTAATAACTTGAGTCGAGAAGCGAAGTAAATCAAAATTTATAACACTTTGATAAATGCTTTTTTTTTCAAAGAAGGGGGATCCTTTACTTTGCCGCGATTGCTCAACTAATTTTTGCAGTAAAAATTTTTGGCGCTTATCTTTTTTGACGTTAAATTATTTATCTGGCGAACGCTTTTTCGGCCGCAGTAGAAAATTGCTTAAATAAGAAAACTAATGCAGAGAAAAATAAGTTATTTAAAGCAATTTTGAACAGGACAATTTTCGTTTGTAATGTACATTAATCAGGTGTGCGCTCAAGAAGGAAACGGCAATTTCCTGTGCGAACGCACATTTCTAACTTGTCAAATCGCTTGGCATTGAAGGACGAATCGGTCATCGGTGGCGGGTTCCTTCACTCGATTCCTAATCACCCCGTAATATTATTCTCGATCTCGCGCTGAGATTCGCTCGGGTTTGCATGCATCCGATCGATCGATACTCCGAGGTTTGACTTTGCCGTGTGCACTAGATGCAGAAACTCACAATTCCGTGCTAGTGATTTTCTTTAGCTGCGTCGAGCGAGCGAAGGACTGTCTTGTATATTTGCGTAGAGATAATATCTGGCTCTTATCTTCGGTTCATCATCGGAATAATGGCGCGGAAAGCAAATAAATCGACAAAAGTATACTTCACGGCTAAAGTTCGATTACATTTTCGAATTATTTATTCAAAATATTCAAAAAGAATCCAGTCGAGAATCTAAAAAGTGCTCGCCGCCGAAGTTTCCAAAAGTTTCCCTTCAAAGCAACCCTTTGACGAAGTAACTCGACGAATAACTTGAAGCATAATTGCGAAGTGTTATCGAGTTCCCGTTCAGAAAGCGAAACTCCTTGAAACCCTAAATCTCCCTTTAATGTTTCTTTCGTTCGTTAAAAGAAAAAAGTACGCGCAAAAGCTCGCGAATCTATCGCCGCGGAATCGCAAAGAGCTTGCAAGAGTCGATGGTTTCATCGCAGGGGGACATTTCAAATGCATATCAGATAAGAGCGTCGCACTGCGCCTCTAATGAAATCCGCTGTCGCAGGCATACATGCATTCGTCGATTATAGGCACGATCGGTACGGGAATTATTGTCTCCCCGGCCAGTTTCCGATGCGACGAGAAGACTCGAGATATTTCAGCTATGCGTTTGTCTTCGATTACATCGGCATTTGCGCGAGATGATTTTTTTAAGACAAACATTTGTAGCTGTTTTAAGAAGGTATTCGAGGAATTCGAAGCGTATCGCGTGTATTGGACGGTGCGGTTTTGTTCGGCAGGCGAAAATGAGGATCGACGTCGAATAATGCCATTGAAATTTGAGTTGCGACACACGAGTGATGAGTAAAGGGATTATAAGGCAGTAAATTGCGAAAAAAAAGTGTGAGAAAAATTATTAAATAATATTTATATATAGGATCTTAATTGACGTTAGTCGAGGCTTTTAGAAGTACGATGGATAATAAAATTTATACTAATTCAAGAACGCAATAGCACTTTAATATTGCATAATTATATTAAACCGTTCGATTAACGCGGGGAACTTAAATCCATCTTGAAACAACGAGGCCGAAGAAATTCGCCGTCTCTCCTCGTCCAATTCGAAAAACTGTTTACGCAAACCAAGGCGCGAGGCAGCCATATTCCCATACAATTTTCCGCGAAAAGCTCGTCTCCACAGCCTCCTTCCCGAGCCAGCAGCGCCTCTACCGTCGTCGCGGCTCTCCACACTCCCGAGCGTCGATTTTCTTGCGGGGGGTAACGCAAGCTCACCTCGAAGGCGGAGCTTGATCCGCGGGAAAGGCATTTTTCCGATTCCCCGCGCGGCGGCGGCGGCGGCGGCGGGAAAACGGATTCCCATGCAGCGCGGCAGCAGCCTCTGGGCCTCTCTTGCACGCATATTTTATCGCTCTCTGCCGGCGACAGTTCAAGGCGAGTCGCCGCGAGTATGTAGGTAAACATACCTGTTTCGCGTAAGCAGCGGCCTCGCGCGCGCTACGCTCGCGAATTTATATGCGCGAGGATGACGAGCTCTCTCTCTCTCTCTCTCTCTCGCGGGGGGAGGCTATGTAACGGTGTGCAGCCAAAGGCGGGAGAAGGAGAGCCGCGGAGAGGATTGATTTGATGGGAGGAGGAGCGAGGCGTGGGAGGGAGGCAGGTGTGCGTGCGGGAGGCTGGACGGAGGGAGGCTTTTCGCGGGTGGATTCGTTCAGGTGGCTGTAGTGCTCGAGTTGCATTACGGAATGCTGCTGGCTGACGGGGGATTGAATTATTTATTGCGTCTTCGACGCGGCGAGGAGGTTTCGAGAAGATTCCTAATCATTTTCTCCTGATTTGTACTCGTTTTTTTTTTACCGAGTTGCGCGAAAGGGCTCCAGGCGACAACGGGTCGTTTTGCAAACGAATTTATGTAATTTGAAATTTATAAAGATTACAATAGAAATTCAGGTAGGGTTCTTTAATTATAGAATGTGTAATATATTGGAACATTTAGATAGAAAGGAAGCAAGGTTCTATATACGTATAGTCTTCCGTCGGAATAAAGCAAGCCTTTGCTACTTGCTCGTTCGCCCTGTGAATTCGCGTGAAAAAACTGAGTAGAATTTTTATACAAAAAACGTCATAACTTTTATAATTTGTAATTTTAAATTATGCAGTGAATACTCTTCTGATGTAAAAAAACTGCTGAAAATCAACTCAGGAATTCAAGACGGAATAAAATAAAAGCTTTTAACATGTCCAATGATTGGTAGGTACTTCTGTGATACTCGCATTTTAAGCGACTCAAAATAAATATTTAAAGAGTTCTCAAAATTACTAGTAGTTTTAATCACCACACCACTGTGAAATCAAGAAAAACATTTGTAAAGTCAGTGGCATAGCAGAAAAATATTTTTAAGCGCAATAACTCTTTGCAAATTCTATTTTATTTTCTTTTCCATTTTAGAATCGAATCTATATTGTTTAAGTAATTTCAATAACTTAAAAATTATGTTTGTAATTTTTTGCGAATTGCTGCTCTTCAATCTACTACAGCAAATGGACTTCAAGAATGAGTGCGCTTTTTCAAAGTTCAGTTATAATACGTTCAGTGATACACCTGTTAATATTACGTACCCTCCTGGCTGATGGCACAAAGAATATTTCGCAATAGTGTTATATGAGAGTCGCGTACAGATTGCGAACATCGAAATCCGTGTATTTCGTAACTAATCCTTGTCGCGATGGCATAATAAACCATCATCCCCCGAGCGTTATTTTTACTTGGCGCGGATATAATTAAAGTTCGCGCGCTTCTTATTTGTAACTGACTCTCGTTAAAGCATTATTTGTATGCATAACTGATACTTATATAAGCAACGATGTGCGATGATTTTATAATAACTTGTCTAACTTATGCACTGTTATGCATTTTATATCTGCAGTTCCACGATGGCAATTATCGGTGCGCGCGCGGATCAGTGAGTAAATTTATTATTTTCAATCATTTTAAATAAAATGTATACGTTGGTTAAAAAATAAATTACTGTCATCCAAAATGTAAATGCTACAATCTTTCCGAGATATTGCAAACAATATATTTCTCTTATTTTATCAATGCTTTCAACTTAAAAAGTGTCGTATTCGCGTTTAATGATTAAATATTGTATTCCTGGTGTGAAATATTTGTATGTTTGAGGTAGTTGTCACTAAAAAGTTGCACCGATTTTAATCTACGAAAGTTATTACTAAATCAGCTTTTTGATTTAATCGCTGCATTGAAATTTCAGTAAATCGACGACCCCATAAACAAAAAAAAACGAAGCATCTCGGAAAACAGCTTCTATGCATCCCTTTCATTAAAACAACTTAAAAATTCCTCCTCCAAAATCTCCCACCGAACACCGCTCCTCGAGAACCTCTTTCCCCGCGACAGCTACCTCAATGCGCACCTCGCCAAAATTCACGAAAACTGCCTTATCGACTTATCGACCTTGTCCCCCCGGAGCTTGGGCGCCGGCCGAAAGTAGCGCCGCGCGGGGCGTCGTCGCGCACATTCGGGGAAGAAGCGGAAGAGAGGCTTTCTGCCGTGCCCTCGGTCGATAACTTACCTGAAACAGAAAAGGAGATTTTCGTCAGTGAACACCGCTGCCTTACCCGTTCCGAGCGCACCACGTGCTATCTCTCTCTCTCTCTCTCTCTCTCTATCCAAAACTCCAAATCGCCTTACAAATATAGCGCCTCTATTTTTCTAAAGAATCCGAGAGGCAGAGCGGTCGCGCGCCTCTATTTCTCGCTTGGTCATTTTTAAAACTCGAGGACGGACACCCGTCTCCGTCGTCATCGGCATCGAACGCCGAGCGAAGGGGGTGTCTCCCGGTCGAACGAAGAAAAAGAAAAAAAGAAGCGCGGCCGTTCTGCTCGTCTATGTGCGAGTGAAAAGCTCGCCGCGCGCGTCTATATTTACGAAAATGTGCTCGATGTGCTCTCGCGTGACGTCAAGGAGCGCGCGCGCGACGTGCACGTCGTCGTCGGTTGTACGTGTGTTTGTCGCTCGGGTATGTAGAGTCTCGCGGGTAGGCCGTTTTATTTTTGCCTCCTCTTCTTGAACGAACGCAATGCGGAACGTCACGAGGAACGAGCGGGGCGAGAGGGAGAGGAGAGGCGTCACGAGTGCCGAGCGCGTTCACTTATTAATGAAGCAAAGGCGCTCCTGAGCTACTGTTAATAAAGGCTAAAAGGCTTCTTTGGCTTTCGACGCCAATCCGTGCCGCCGCCGCCGCCGCCGCCGCCTCGAGACTTTATCCCGACGCCGAACGATTTTGGAGAGCGTTTACTTATACCGCCGGACGCTGATTTACTTCGGGGTGCTTCGATTTCACGCCTCGAGCTGTTATTTGGGCTTTATTTGGGAATTTTTTTTACACGTTTGAAGCTCAATTAAAGATTTTATTGCAGTAATTGCTGAACTATTTATAAAGTTGCACTTATTCGATGTATTTTAAGACACCTGTGACCTGATTATAATTTAGTTCATGATTAATTGTCATAAATGTTGATTCTATAGTAATTAAATTGTAAGAATCGCTTTCAAGAAGCACGTATACGAATGTATTAGTTACTCAGCTTAAATTATGCTAATGTAAACACATACGCCTGAAGCTAAAAATTGTAAGTTCTAGAAATTATAGTATTTACTGATAAATATGATGTTATATTATTACAGTAATAACCACTGTGTGTAGAGTTAAAAATTAAATATTAAAATTTGAAACAGAAATTGAATTGTAATGAAACTGAAAATTGAGTCGGCTATTCCATTATTACCAGCAGCCTACTCATCTATAAAACTCCATTTCAGTATTAGCAATCTAATTCCATGCAGTCTAACAAAATTGCTGTAAAAACTCGTCTGATTATTTTCTTCAAAATCCCATTATCAACCGAAATTTCACGCTCGTACAAAGTCAATTATTCCATCCCAGCCGTCGCTTACGAAATCCGGCCTAAAAAATCTCCGGGCGCAAAAACTGCGGTACAAAAACCGAGGCGCGCAAAGCAGTGGGCCGAAAAAAGTGCGCCGCCGGCCCGTCGCCGACGCCGTCTCGCATCATCCTCGTCGTCGTCGTCGTCGTCGTCGCGCGGGCAAAAAACACGTCGAGCCGCGCGCCGATTTTTTCCATCGGCGCGCCTCCTTATCAGCCTTGCAAGAGTGACGAGCGCGCGAGAGAAGAATTCGGACTGCGCTGCGATAAGCCGCTTATCGCCGCGAACTCCGTACTCTCTCGGCGCGAGCGGTATGTATGTATAACGCGTATGTACACACACGTCCGCGCGAGCGAGGCGGAGAGGCTCGAATTAAGTGCGTAAACTTTGAGCGGAGGTGATAAGCGAGGGTGAAGTCGCGAAAAATTACCGACGCGATAGTGAGAGCGCCTCGGGAGGAGGAACGAGGCGGAGAGGCGAACGGGCGTTTATGTGCTTCTTTGGGATTATCTTCGGTATCTGCGGTGGAGGACGATGGCTTATTTTTCTTGGCTGTTGAATTTTTTATTTTCCGTATTTTCCTTTTCTGACAGCTGTCTCGTGAGGAATAAAATTGAGTAAGGTTGAGCATTTCATAAAATGTACAGATTCATTTTAGCAGATAAAATAGAATGAGTTGAGTCTGCTTTGTTATAATAAAAAATTGTCATTTAAAATTGAAAATTAAATAGTATATTTAAACTTCCTCATTTCATTTAATTGCGAGAATACTCCGTAAGAAATACTCATTTGAATTTTAGCAATATTTCACGCCAATGATTAATAGCGACGCTTCATTTTTGCTCGAAGGAAAGACTGTATAACGATATCGTCACAGTGCCGCTGACATATTCTCTATAAATCGGAACTTGAGTAATTTCTCACGCGAATAATGAAAAAGATAGTTAAAATAATAAACGCACTGTTCACATTTCACTCGTACTCGATATTACGTCCGTCAGAATATGCCGTACTAAATTTAACGTGTCATCGCGAGTTAGCAATTAAGTCGATTAAAGTTTTTACCGCACCGATTGCTTTATTCATATTTTACAAGCCGCATTAAAATCGATCCTTTTTCGCTTTTATCTTCTCCCAACTTCCTAAGTAAGCGAATAACGCTGATTAAAATGAAGAATAACAGCCATTAAAACCCACCGGCGAAAGCCCCCAATTTGTTTATCTATTCATATTCCGACAAGCCGCGCCTGCACTCTGCACCCAAACATCAAAGCAATCTCCCGCGCGTCCATCGTCCATCCGTCCAAAACCCTAATAATTCAGCGTCCGAAAAGCGCATATATCGGCCGTCGACCAAATATCGCGCTCCCCCAAAATATTTCAACAGCTGATCCCGATTCGGCCTCCTGCCCATTGACTCTTCTCCCCTCCCCCCCTCTGCGAAGCGGGAAACGCGATAGATTCGCGCGCTCTCCGCTCAGTCTCGACGAGGAGGAGGAAGAAGAAAAGCTTCGGCCGAGAGCGTCCTATAAATATACTCGCGTATGGACGATGATATGTACAAGCGAGTACATAGAGAGGAAAGAGAGCGAGGGTCTATAGATAGTCGAGAGACCGGCGCTCTCGGGCCTGTCGAGGCGAAATTTATGCAGCGGCACCTACACTCGCTCGCAAGGCTCGTTGCTCTCTCTCCCTTCGCCGCGCCGAGAGGTTCGCGTTTCGCGCCCAAGGAGCTCCCTCTCTTTCTCTCTCTTCCCTTTTTTTTCCACGGTTCCTCGGCCCGCGAAGCCGCTTTCCTTTTCGATGATTTCGGGGGTTCCGTCGCTTTTAGAACACGAGAGAGAGACGCGGCTTTCTGGGGTAGAGGAAGCGCGTCCCGCTGCCAAAATCAATCTGGGAACGTTTCGACAGTCACCTGTCTTGGAGTCGAGACGCTTGGCGGCGATGAATTGAGTTATTTTGGATGGAGATTGTGATGGGTTAATATATAAATGTGTTTTCAGGCGTTTCGGGCGGTTTTGCGAAATACAAATTGCGTCGATCGATGATTTACTTTTGATTTCTCCAAATTGTGTATCCTTTAAATATTAAAAAATAAAGTATTGCGCGAATGAATATTATACAAAATGCTAAAGTTTTATTATCGAAAGCGCGTATTTAAAAATTAAAAAACCACTTTTCCGCAATAAACCGGTAATCTGCAATATTTATTGCCCGAATTCAAATTATCAAATGGCACAAAAACTCTAATGCGATTGGCACTACTCCAAGACGGATGATAAAAAATTATCAGCTTTTTTGATATTTCGTCTTTTTTCAAGCTGAAATAAAGCGATAATAGAATTAACCTTTTTCAATGCAAACAATTTAATCTCGCTTTAGAATTACGCCTCAATTTCACTGGTTTTTCGTCGTACCGACCCGTGAAAATAACCAGTTCACCGCCGAAAAAGAACGAAATCGCAGCCCCGAATGCGCAAGCCTCGCGAACTTATGCTGCTTCCGAAAAAATCCCCAGTTCGCCGCGCAACTTCAGAACGGCCGCCTCCATCAAAAATATGCCAATCGTCGTCCATGACGACGATGATGCTCGGTCCCCGCGGCGGCCAAACAAGCAACGTTCCGTGGTGCGACGCGTCGTCGAATCCCCAGCAGCGAGATCCGGGCCGGGGTGAAGGAAAAATTGCCGCGAGTTCCGCGAGGGTACCTCGAGAGAGAGAGAGAGGAGAGCACCGAGAGATAAGAACCGAAGGGCGGCGATGTCGAGGCAAACCCTGCCCAGGTTCGAGGCTCTGGTCGTTAACGCGATCAGGCGGCTGCAGGCGGCCCAGGGCTCCACCGCCTGCGAGATCGCCAATTATCTCAACAACGAGTACGACTTCGGCGGACCGGAGGTCAAGAGACAGATACAGCTCGCCCTTAAGCGCGGAATAAGCTACGGCATCATCCAGAAGTCCAAAAGGTGACGCTTGGCTACTTTTCTGCTCTTCTTCTTTTTTTTTAGGTTACGCCGCCGTGTTGTTAGCCTGGCGGGATATAAAGTTGGCTCGCTTTGCGAGGGGAGTATAAATTAGTTTACGCGCGAATCGAAGAACAAAAATTTACGGCGAGCAAAAAATTTACGTTAACGAGAAAAAAAAAAACAAAGTCTGGCAGGCGTTCAAGTAGATTAAGCAATCGGTTCGAGTCGGTGCTCGTTTTTAACGTGCACTTTGGTATTTCGACAAAAGGCACAGCAAGCTGTCCTTTTTCACATTCTCGCCCTTATTCATCCCTCAGAGGCTACATAACATGCGACCTGACAGCGCCGCCCCTCGGCGTCTCCTCGGAGCAAGAGGAGACGGACTGCATGAGGTGCATCGCGAACAACAAAACCAACGCCCGGGAGCACAAGGGCTCCCGGGGCCGGAAGCGCACCAGAACCGGGAAGAAGCGAAAGTCGAAGACCCACAGGTCGAAGAGCGGCAAGCGACGCGGCAAGAAGGCCGGCGGTAAACGGGCGGCCAGCAAGCCCGGCAGCCAGGCCAGTCACATCGAGAGGAGGGCCCGATCGATGAGCCGAAACAGGGCGAGATCGGAGAGCCAGGCCACAGACGGCAAACAGATCGAGAACGACGACAGCAGCCAGATCGACGGCAGACGCTCGTCGCTGAAGAAGCGAGCGAAGGCGGCCGCCGCCGGCAGGAGGCTCAGGGCCATGTCGAGGAGGGCCCCCGGATCGAACAGGACGAGCAAGTCCCAGAAAAAGAGCCCGCCGCCGGATAAGTGAGTTGGATTTCGCGTCGTTTGGCGAGGGGAGGCACGATTTCGCGCGGTTTCGTTTTAATTTTAGAAAACGGCTTTTTGCAAAGTTTCGTCGTTTGAGAAAGAAAACAATCGGTGTCGAGCTCGAGAGAGGTCGACGAGTTTTTAAAAGATTTTTCGAAAAGACGGCGAACCGGGGTAATTTCATTCGGGAATATAATGTGAAAAACGATCTTCCGTCTAAAATGTGATCTCGGTCGAGAGAATTCTCCCGGGGCTCTTGAAAATTGTGCTGAAAGATTTACGTCAATGCAAGAAAAGAAAGTTGGGAATAGGTGCGAAAATAAACACAATTTAAACGAGCTATTTTTACTATTCGGATGACATTCTTTTTGACAAAATTCTTATTATACGTAATACATTCTGATCTGAAAATTTAAAAAATCATTCCAAATACAATAAAATACCCAAATATAGACACCTGTAAACGATTGTCTAATCATATCGCCGGGGTTACGACTTTCATTGGGCGATAAAAAGGGGGATTATTGCCGCGTCCTTTTATGATCAAGAGGCGGGACTAAATTAGGGGGTTTTAAGGTTCGAGATTTATTAGGTGATGAGGAGAAGGCGGGGCTGGGATTTTGTCGTGGACGTAATGGGAGGGTTGGGGGGCTGTCAGGAGCGTAATTACATAGCACTGTAGTACCAGTGTCTATGTTTTCGAAGCAGATTTGAATCGATATTACAATTTGAATACGTTGGCACTTGAGTTCTTGATGCTTCGGGAGAATTGGCTTCTGGACGGATGGACGTCAGGTTTTAGCGCCAAACCGGTAAACTGTAAATGCGGAATTTTCACGGTTCGTTCGTAAATGCGCGTTAATTTGCAAAATTAATTTTAAACGAGTTGAGCAATTAGGTTCAAACTCTGTGTCTGCTTAAATTGAGTGCTTAAAAATCTAATTTAACATATTTACAAAATCAGTTTTTAATTTCTTTTTTTTTTTATTTCTCACAGTACAATATTTTATTCTTTACGAAGCTCACATTATCGTCTCTTTATAAGCCTCTCAAGCGAGTAAAGACACCGACAGTGTTTACAAAAATAGGACAAATTGACAGTAACAGGCACTACATGCGCCCGTAACGACGATCTCCAACGTAAACGACGAATTCACACAAAAGATATAGAAGCATTTTCATTTAAAACCCACTTTATCACTTCAGCTAGTTATGCGGCTATTTTTTACAATAGAAAATTGTCACAACGCGCATTTAAGACTTGATGCTTACGTGGAATAAAAGTCGTGCTGCAACACACGCGTTCATATTATTTATATTACATGTTTCTTACAAATTTAATTACATATGTTTGATGAAAAATGATCAGGGCCAATTACCGCTAAGTAAACAAAGAAAATGCATATCTTACTTTTAATAGCAGATGCGTGTATAAAATGATTTACGGTTCTTGCACTACGGTTTAACTTTCAACGTGCTCGTACGTTAAGGATACCTTTATTACGAGACAGGTTCTCTCACATTTTCCTTTCAGAATAAGAATTTTTATCTAAAAAACGTTCTTAAAATACAAACGACCCTTTTCTCTATCTCTCTCTCGCGAACAAACGAATCGCCCGAGCCCCCGGCAGATTTTAGTCGTCAATTAATTGCAGAATGTTCTTTTATGTTTCCGCGCCGTTTAGGGCGAAGGAGTCGCCCCCGTCGACGACGAGCGTCACCCCCGCGGAGGGAGGCAAGAACCAGAGCTCCATGAACATGGACTGCAACCGTTCCCTGTCGCCGAGTCCGATGCGCAGCGTCGACGAGATCGGCGGCGGCAGCACCGCCGGCACCGAAAACGGCTTCGACACGTGACGTTCCTTTGCCCCACCGCCCCGCCCCGCCCCGCAAGTCCACCGCCCCCGAAGACCAGCAGTCAAAGCAAGGAAGATCGATTAATCGTGCAATTGCGAGAATTCAGGCTTTTCCGGAATCCCGTGCCAAGCTGTTGTTGACGACGCGTCCCCATCCACATCCTTTTCCAGCTGTTTTAAATCCATCGAGTCGATCGCTACTTGCTCACCCCCTTCCCCCCTTCCGCCTCCTCCTCCTTCCACTTTTGTAACGTTGGAATCACATTGTACATGTGGCGCACATTTTCTTTTTTGTGAGTGCGCCTTATTCTTTTGAGAGATGTGTTTTTGTGATAATAAAATTAAGTTGTGACTCGAGACGAGCGTGTTAGTATATATCTTTCGGGAAAGTATTAAGTTGCTTATTTAGTGCAGTTTAGTCGTATTTTTTTTCGTTAAGTTGTGTGATTCGGGCCCTTTTCGACTGAACGAAAATTCCGGGTTTCAGGATTAAAGAAGAAATTTTTAGTACAGTCTGTGTAAATAAATTTTTTTAACGATGTTATTTACAAGTTTTTCTATATATAATATATTAAAGTTACTTTGTGAAACGAGACAGTTTTATTTTTTACTCGCAAGAAAATTTTCTTCAAAAACTACCTTCAATCCTTCTTTCCGCAGCATCTTTGAGCTCTAAAAAAAAGCAAACCGCCAATCTCGCCGCGATATATCCAAGACGAGCAATAAACCTCGCCTCGCCTCGGCATCCGATTCGTATACCGGCCCGATCCAGCTGCGCCTTCCTGGACTCGCTGCAGCGGCGGTCGAAAAAGCATGAGCAGCCTCGTCGTCGCGCGAAAAAAGAGAAGACACGAGAGAAAGAGGCGGTTAAGCCGGCCCTGGCTTCATCTCTCTCTTGCGCGCGTCCGGCCTTGCCGGCTAATGATAGTCCCGCTAATGATGCGTTCTCTCCTCGCGCGCGCGCACACACATACACGCACACACGCAGCCCACGTGACGCGAGCCGAGCCAGAGACTAGTTCTCGCGCAGATCTACGAGGCAGTTTTCTGGAGGCACGTATGATTCATTGCGAGGTGCTAAAGGGGGGGGGGGATCGAGAGGGCCGCAATTTCACTCACTTTCGCATTCGAGAGCATTTTTCAAGATTTAAGGAGACGACGCGCGTTTTGCCAATTTTCTTAATGGGTCTTCGCTTCTAGATGGAGCGGCTATTTTCGAGGGGTTCGCTCGGTATTTGAATGAAAAATAATAGCGCGCCGCGGGATATTTATAGGCCGAAAAGTAAATACCAGAAAGGTTCTATTTAAAAAAAAAGGAGGTGGAGAATAAAACTATATTTGCGAGGTCGAACAAATAAATATCGGACTTTGTTTTGGTCGATTGACATAAACGTGAAAAAATGTCATTTTTCGAAAGCTCATCATATTTTGCCGATTTAACATTGAATTTATTATTCAATGACAATTCATGCGTTTTATTTCACCTCGAAATCAACTTTTATAGCTCTTTTTTTAACTGTATTCAAAATGCCTTCCTTATACATTTTTTGTATCTGGAATGTCAAAGTCATCCTTTTTTTATTCATAAGCTACAGACTCCACGCAGCTTTTAAAGTACGATGATGATACTATTTCGAAAACTAGAATCTCACGAAAATAGTATAGTGAAACTCTAGTGTCATTAAGCTTAGCACGAAAATAGCCATTGTAGTTTCACGAAAATTTAGGCTCTAAATCAACCGAATTAAGATATTTTCGCCGATTAAAAACGAGCCGTGAAACTTTGTTTACAACGAGAATTCCACGCTTCGCGACATTAAAAACAAAGCGACCCTCTTTTTTATCGAGTTAAAACACAAGATAAAAATGAAACAACGAAAGTACAAACGAATACATTTCAGATGCCAAGGCATCCTCGCGTCGGCCGCACGAATCCAAAAACTTCAGCCGCCGTTCCCACCGAAAACCAAACTCTCCCGTCGGAAAACTCTCCCGCGAGCCTCCAGACCCCGAGACTAATTAGCCGCCGCAAGTGCGCACGCGTCCCCCCCCGAAGCGGGTCAGCAGTCATTAATCCCGACGGTCCGCCTGGCAAATTCCACCAAATTTTCTCAATACATCAATCAATCGCGGGGATAACGAGGCAGCAAAAAATTAAGAAGACCGCGGCAATCCGTCAAGCGGCGACGCTGCGGGGGTGTGCAGGGGCTCTTCTAGGATTTCAAATAAATTGAATCTCCGCTTCCACGCGGGGCTGCCCGAAGCGCAGCTCGTTTCGTTCATTAGCTCGCGGAGCCCCGCGCAAAGTCTTTAACGGCCTCGGAGGCGGAAAGAGCGACGCTGAAAGAGTAAAGGATCTTAGGCCGACGGTCTTGTCGCCCCCGGGAAATTACGCCGCTGTTTCGCCGGGTATATCGTGCGTCGTGAAAGCCGAGATCCTCGTAAAAAATCGGATTTGAAGGAACGTATTGGAACGGTTCGTTTGGGCCTTTTTGATGGTAAAGTTTTATGGCTTGTTATACGGGTGAGACCGACAAAATGCAGGAGCAATTTATACTTGGTTTTCTTTTGCTCGTTAAACTTTTAAATTGAGTAATTAAGGTTGTGTTGTTGGACGAAAGTTTTAATCAAGAGTAACTTTGAAATGGAATCAATAAAGTACGGAGATTTACATCTTAAAATGATAAGATAAGCATTTTCGACTGTATAGGATAGTAAAATAAAATTCTTTTTTTCTGTTAATATATAGACGAGATATATTCTTATCTAAATTTCACCCTTAAAGTGGCGATACAAAAAAACTACTAAACCACTAAGTACTAAAAAAAAGCCCACTAATCTCTTTATCAAGACCGGAAAATGCATTCGAGTTAAAAAAGCTATTTATTCTAAATACTTCGATAAGCCTCAAAAAAAAAGATTCAGAGTCGAAACAGAGAGCGTTTATTTTCGGAGTTTCAGAAAGACGATTGTCGAGCAAAGATAAGCCTCTGACTTTGGCACATAACTAAAGTCAGTCCCTAAAATCCGGCACGTGTTGTTGCCGTGAAAATACATTAACTGCGCATTAAATCTAATAACGTCGATTGAACTACTTAGAGAAATTAGTGCTTTAATTTTGCGACAAGTTCCCAGTCTCTCCTCTACTCGAGCAATAATTTTAATTCGGCAGCTTAAATTGATTAACGTTTTTTAATAAAACTCACTGCCTTTCTCTATCTATTTTATTGATTAAAAGGTACGCGAGTAACATGTAAATGCTTGAGCTTTGTCATTACACTTAAAAGGTTTCGTAATCACAACTTCCACCTTGTAATAACGTTATTATTCACCGAGTTATCACTAATAATTAAAGTTTAATCCAGCAACGTCAAAGGAGCTTATAGAGAAAGGGCTCAGTATAATTTTCTTCTTTCTCAAAGTAACTTCCTTACATCTTTATAATCCAATACACAATTCTCCTCCTTCTCCGCAATGTACGCTTCTCAAAGTCCGACCTTACGTTCCATTGCAAAAAATAAGTCCGCTGGCCCAAATCCCGCGATCCATTACCAAAATTCTCGGAGCGTCGCGCGGAGGGCCATAATCCCATCAGCGCTGCCGCAGCCGGGGCTTTTTTAATTTCCCGAAAGTTGCCCACACCAGACGCGGAACGGACCGTGTCGTCCTTCGAGCGTGCAGGAGAAAACTCGTATATACGCAAACAGATATCTCTCTCTCTCTCTCTCTCTCTCTTTCTGTCTCTCGTCTGGCTTGGGGCCAGAGGCGCAAAAAAGGCACAGAGCGCCGCAGCTGCAGCGACGGGACTCCTTTTCCGCGGCGAGCTTGCGCAAGCTCCGTAATAATCGCGAGCGGAGCGGCCGCGACGCGAGCCAACTGTGAACGCATGAATGAATGAACCCGAGACTCGCGGCTGCCGCTGAGCGCGAGGGGTTCCTCGTGACCGGCGGTATGCTATATTTTCTGGGCTCTGATCTCTATCTCTCTCTCTCTCGGCGTCAAGCTAATTCGGTTTGGGGGAGGTTCGATTGCCGCGGGACTTTCGGGAGGGAAGGGGCGGAAGGCTTCGGCTTGTATAAATATATAAGTGTCCGAGTCACGTTTCTCGTGAGATCGGCAAATATTTGTACATTTATTAATACGAGGTTATAAATACGTCGGTTACGCGCAGACATCGCCGATTCCGACTTCGAAAGAGGAGATTTCGCGCGCTTTACGTGCATTTCTCTAAGATTAAGGGGCCGATCAATACCGGTCGAAGTCGTTTGAGATCATTTAAATTTTTTGGTGCGTCACTTCGGTTTGGGAAGAATGAATGACTGCCTTTAAAATATGAACTTTGTGGCTTCGCTGACTGACTAGTTGAGGTTTATAAATAGAGAAGAATAACAAGAGGATTGTTTTGAATGTTTTTTCTAGAAAAAAAAAGAAGCCGATTGTTTCTTGGATGAATATTTTCAAGGTTTGACCAAAATAACCAACAACGAATCCATCAGTTTTGACGATAAATGATTGTACGTCAAATTTTGGCATTTCTCAAGCGAGAGTTTTATCGGAATATAAGGTCGAGTTTTTCGTGAAATACGAGCAACCAGTTTTTGATTAAATTAAATTCCTTCAGAAAGCTTCAGCGGATAAAATATTTTATGCATGCATACGCGGAATGTTCGGACCATTATGGCAAAATTTCAAATTTTTAATTAATCTATCGAAAAGAAATTCTGGCACTCGCAGAGTTGTTTACAAACAACTGCGATACTTTATTTCATCTGAAAGAACAAAAAAAATACAGTCGCCGCGAGAGTAATGACTGCTTCGAATAATTCGACCGGCGCTCGATAAGCCAAACAGTGCATATAAATAATTAAAATTTATACTTCGTCCGCCATATACCGTTTTGATGAATTTTCCGATACGCGAGAGAACAAAACTTGGTAGACGCAGCCGCGGCACTTTGGAGAGGCGCGCGGAGTAAATCGAACGAATAGGTATTAAAGTCAAAGCAGTTCGTTGAACGAACAAAGTAGTCTTGCTTATACGATCGAAGATTAGTGTCGCAACTGACAGAAATTTACTGTTGTTGCCAATGCGCGGCGTCAACAGAGCCAGTAAAATAAAAGTTCGATAATTAATCAAAGGCGAGCTATTATTACAAGTGCAAACTACATTGTGCACCCCGAGAATAGAACCGATGGTATTCATAAATAAGCTCGGCAAAATTTATGGAAACCTAAATCAAACGTAACAACGTCTGCGGGTACGAAACTTTTCTAAACTTTCGTACGGTCAAAAATTTTAATTAAAGCCGTTACTCCTCGAAAATCCCCGATTTCCACTCGATTAAAAACCGCCGAAAGCCCCCACCTACATAGCAACCGACCTCCATCCCCGTCCGGCAAAGGGCGAAAAAGGCGCCCGTCCGTTTCCCCCGAGCACATTAGCCGCGTTATCGGGCCCCCGCTGCAATCCTACACCCGCATTTGCAGCCAAGAAACGGCCACAGACTAAATCCCCCGAGGAGTCGCTCGCGGGGGTGGGGGGGGGGGCAAAGGCAATTAGGAGAGATAACCGGTGGCGGTACCCCCGAAAAGAGAGAGAGACAGAGCCGAGGGGTCGTCGTTCCTTTTTTTTGCATATCCGCGAAGCCATAGTCTCGAGTCGTCGCGGCGCGGCTTCTTGTAGCCGGCGGCCGGCTCTCTTTTCGCGATTCCGCCGCTGGCAGGCGCATCGTCTCCCCCTCCCCCCAAGCTCGAGGCCTGGATTTTCTGCGACGCTTTCGGAGTCGCGTTACTCGCTCTCGGGGCGTCGTTCCTCGTGGGGTGTGCTCGGTTTTTTCAGCGGTGGTTCGAGCATTCTTTTGGGAATGATTGTATTATATTAGGTTTCGTAAAATGTGCGAGATTAATTAGGTGTTTGAGATAACGTTGTTTGCCGAAATTTTTTACAATGTTTATCGGAATAAAAAATGTTTTTTGGCAAAGTTTCTTAATATATTAAATAAGAAAGTAAGCAATAAGAAGAAGAAAATGTGTCGTGTAAGAGCCAGCCTTACTATTGTATACAAAGATTAAAAAAGTTTTCGTAGCGGATACAAGTAAAACTTTAGTGCAGATACAGTTCATTTTCCGTTATTCAATCATTATAATCCTTGTCACATCTTAAATTACAAACTCCGTACCGAAGCGACCCATTATTAAATCGAACTTCGATTCTCTTCCTCCCGTCCGCGCGGCTCTTCATTAAACCAATCCCTCATTCGAGCCCTTTCGCCTAATCAATATACCGTCCCTCTTCATTATCGACAGCCGATACTTCGCTCTCCAGTCTCCTCGAACAAAAAACGAACCACGGCTCCCGCTGCAGAGCGGGCTCGTTAACACTTGACCCTTCGGCCGGTCGTCAAGTATACAGCGGCGGCCAATCTCCGGTCCGGTTAGCGTGTCCGCTCTCTCTCCGGCCTCGGAGAAAAATTGAAAGCGGAGAGGGTCAGAGCCGCGTCGTCGTCGTCGTCGTCGTCGTCGCTGACGCAATATCGAAGCCGCGAGCGTGACGCCGCCGCCGCCGCGGCAGAGCGATTATGCCGAATATCCGCGCCGGCGTTCTTGCACTCGCGTATATAACGTATACAGCCGCGAGCGATCGAACGGACGTGCGGGGTATTGCGCGCGCGCCCACCTTGACTCGCTCATTGACGCCGCGGAGGCGAGAGCCGTTCTAAGGGAAGAGGTGAAGGTTGCGGGCGCGATATGACGACGCCCCCCGGGGCGGAGAGAGGCGGTTTTCGGGGGATTTTCTATTATAAAGTTGGAGGAAGTTTCGCGCGCGAGCTTTGCGGCGAACTTGATTCATCGACGATTCTGGGTCGAGCGATGCGGGAAAGAGGATTGTTCGTATATATAGTTGGGGCTTGTTATTTTCGATGGGATTTGCGGAGTAAAAATGAAATGATATAAGTATCTTTATAATAATCCCTTTTTCGATGCTGATTAATGCAATATTGAACTATTCGTCAGCTTTCGAAAGTTTATACTTTCCGTTTATAAAGTTGCACATTTATATAGAAATGCTTTTTCCTTAACTTGTATACGCTTGGGTAGACTGTAGAGATTTTACCAAGAAAATATTTAAGTGCGCATTCAGTCGTTAACTTACGCGAGAGGTCGCGCAGCAGGAAAATGATAAGTACATAGGCGAAACCAAGAAATTCCTTACCTGAAACAGAAAAAGGATAAATCGTTAAAAAAATATGTTCGGTCGATTGTGTGCACTTAAATGTAAATATAGCCATAAGAAACGCTTATTCATAATCGTCATAAAAATCGTCGATTCTGGTGTCTTGTAATCCACGAATTTCCATTCTCGCGATTCCCCCTCCGTTGATATACAGGCGGCAGTTAAAATTTCGATCTAACTTTCAAACTAAACCGATCGAGCGAAGCGTTCGAAATAATTTCGCAACAAGATCGCGTGGCGCCGGGCGAATAAAAATCGTAACGAGGTGAGTCGCATAATTAATCACGGGAGCGAGAGAGAGAGAGAGAGGGAGAAAGAAAAAAAAGAGATCGCTGCCGTCGCCAGAGCTGATAAGGAAAGTTTTACCGATGCGCGCGTCGCCGCAATGTTGTGCGCTCGTAATGACGCTTGCGAATCTCACATGCAAATTTTTTTTTTTTACCGGTGATCTGCGACGGCCGAACCGACGAAGATTAACCTGCGTTTGTCTGATTCGATATTTTTTTGGCAGGTGTACTGATGGTGTTGGTTAATATCAAGGGATAAGAGTGTTTGATGTAAAGTTTATTAAGCGTAAAGATAATTAGGCTGCGTTTTTATTTTTAGTGAAGTTTGAAACAAGTTTGTAAACGGAGTATCTTGAAAAATTCAAAGCTATAAATTAGGCAAACTTTGAAGACACTTCAGCTTCCATATTAACGATCTATAATAAGCGAAGAGATCGCATTGAGAACGAAATAGTCAATAAGAAATCGACCTTAGAATAATAAGTGTGCATACATTATTGACGTGATACCGATATTTAAATGTACTGAACCTTTTTTTGGAAATTCGAAAAAATTAGAATGTTGCTAATAACGATGAATAATAAATTGACAACGTTACAATTCGTTATTTAAAACGAAACATTTGTAATTTTATTAAATTAAAAACAAAATTTATCTGTCAAGTGATTTTCAAAACGTCACTAAAATTGAAATTAAGAGCTGATGTAGTGCATTTAATCAAATTAACCGTTACTCAGTTTGTTTATAAACCCAACAACACTTAAGGTTCTAACTTCAATTTTTTTATCTCTTTACTTTGTGATAAGTCACACTTTTTTTTCCTTTTTATTCCCATTTTTTGGCACATAAATCCGTGAACTATTATTATATGTATATAAAAATATAACGTAAAAGTGGTCAACGCAAACTATTTAGTCCGCCGAAACAATTCAGCGAATACGCTGTTCTTAAAGACCTTCAAATTTAAAAAACCGTTATACGTTGCTTCAAATCCCGTCGAATTTGAAGTAAACTTCTCCCACTCCAAAAATACCAATAAAATAAACTCCTCCCTCAAAATCTTTCGCAAAGCCCATCTTCCAGTCCGGTGTCCAAACCAAAAAATCCCGCCCTCAACCCTCCTCCCATGTCGTCTACCCTCTCTAAATCGGTCGGTAGTTTTCTCGCCTCGGGCAGCCTTCCCCCCCCTCCTCCTCTCTCTCTCTCTCTCTCTCTCTCGACATGGATATTTTCGGGCTTTAAC
>UCOM01001302.1:0-44382 GCA_900474385.1 Ormyrus pomaceus
AAATTATGTAGACTTAAATAATACGTTGATCAATTACAAATAAGTCTCATGATACTTACTACGTAACTTGCCAGGCCCGTTTCATTTTGTTCATGGCGTTAACTAACTTGATCATGGTGTTAACTAATGTGATAATTTCTTACAAAATTTCTTATACAATACAGTTGTATTGTAACACCCATTTTCGTTGGTGAAACCTTTTTGATGTATATTCTGACTTACTTTAGCTCTTATGCGC
Organism: Ormyrus pomaceus; assembly: GCA_900474385.1. Classification (NCBI taxonomy): domain Eukaryota; kingdom Metazoa; phylum Arthropoda; class Insecta; order Hymenoptera; family Ormyridae; genus Ormyrus; species Ormyrus pomaceus. The sequence goes on from UCOM01001302.1 coordinate 239, forward strand.
CTATCTAGCAGGGCTGAATATAGTCTTGCTAGTAGCGGGCCTATCGTAATTGGCCTTCGATTTTTAACATCCTGCGTCTTTTCCTGCTTTAGGAATAAGTGTTGTGCGCTTCACTTTCCATTCCTCTGGGTAATGTTTATTGACCATTAACAGGTTAAAGAACATTGCCAGAGTTTCTGGTATTCCTTTCTTTTGGAGGTCCGCCTTTCTGATAACATCTGTTCCTGCGGCATTAGAGGCTTTTGCACTCTTGATTTTTGCGGTGATAGGGGTGAGTATTTCCCATGTAGTTATTAAGCCTTCCCTTATATTAATGGGGAAGTTGGTTGGTCCCTCTTTATCCCACAATTCTCCGTACAGTTCGGCTACTGCTTCTCTGTTCGGAGGCTTAATTGTGCTTGGTGACCAGCGGCAGATCATTGCTGGTGACTATGTCTGCCAGCTTCTTAGGCTCATTATCGAACAATTCTTGACATCTGGCGCAAAAGTATCTCTTCCTCTCTGACCTATTCGGTAAGCCTTGGTTTGCTCTTCGCCTTCTTCGTCGTACGGCTCTGGCTTTCTTCTTAGCCGCATTTGTTCTGTTTGCTGTCTCACAGTCCTTATTGACTATGTCTTTCTTAATTCTTTTATACATGACTTTCAGTCTTTCCTTGCTAATGTTTGCTTCAGCCAGTCCGGCTCTGAGCTCATCTAACCATGCTTGTCACTTCTCTGGCAACGGCACAATCCTCCGGTTAATTTTGTAGGCATTTCTTAATATATACGGGCAACTTGGTATTTCTTTTTTTTCACACTTATTGCAGGACACAACTACTTTAAATCCTAATCCTCGCTTGCTACTTTCAATGAACTTTACTTCCGAATGACACACTTTACAAACAACGACGTTCGAAATAGCGGCAAAATCTGCTACAAAGTCCAAGATACGGTAACCAAAAGCAGATGCGCTGACATTTAAATCTTCAGGCTCTTCAATTTCGTGACGGTTCAACGGTCGCCTGCGAGAAGCCTCCGGTTTCCTCTCGAATGATTTGCTACATTTTGTAACTTTTCTGTAGCGACTTTCTTGCTTATCATCACTGATGTTATTTTAATTATAAATAAACTATTAAAATTTTACAAATTTTCATTCAAAAACTAAGCGTCGTAGAAATAGCGTCCTTTTCTGTCTACTTTGGCTTTACTATCGCTACTAACACAAATGTTCTTCTCATATGTATACTACTAGTACTGACCTCTTCAGTCATTCAGGTAAATTTTTAATAGTCTGTACTATTCAGGAGCAGGGTTGTTGGACAAAATGCTCGATGACACCGAGTAGCTAATTTCAGGGCGTAGATAAACAGAAAGTATACCTATGTACATAACTGAATATATAGATATATTTCTTAGCTACTCGGTGTCATCGAGCATTTTGTCCAACAACCCTGTTCAGGAGACAGTTCCTTCTCTATCGATTGCCATTATACTTGCTTGCATACTCCAAAATTACAGCGCGCGCTTGGGACCCAAAAGGCGCTCGGAGTATACCAGAGAGGCGCTGCGGCAGAATTGAGAATATGGACATTTAAACATTCTTGCCGCCTTCAATCTTTTGAAATACCATTTTTAAGATCCTAAAGCACCTTTTAAGCAAAAAAAGATTCGATTTTTTGAAAATTCTACAGTGGTGTGACCCTTTAATAAGATCCAAAACAATGCTTTCTCTTCCATTCATGTCCATTAATGAAACATTCATACTTGCTTTGTAGTCTTTATATCTTCAGCATTATGAAAGTTTATTTGATGAATGTGAAACGTGAATCCTCATTTACTCCCACGAAAGGTCTAACAAAACTAAGCCTTCGACAAGGACTCGTTTTCAAAGTGAGAAATAACGCGTTCTCGAGAGCCGAAAGCTCCGTCTTGCGTTAAAAATAAACTCGGCTCTCTCGCGCTCCGCGCGAACGCGGCCGTAAAAAGCGGCAACGACTCTAGGAAATAAAGCAGCGCAATTCCGCGCTCTTTAGTGACTCCGTTTAATTGCGAGTGCGCATACGTTAAACAGTCGGCCATCGCCTGGTACAGGGCTGAAAAAAAAAAATTCCGCACCGAAAGCGAAATCGAACGCTACCTTCGGGAGCCGTTCGATTTACATTTGCTTGGAGCTGCGGAAAAAGGAGCTTACACGAGGATGGCGGGTAAGACGGGGGTTTCTTCCTTTTTCTGCGAGGGAAATCGGCTGTTATTTAATGGCCGGTCGAATGTAGACGCTCGGGTGGTGAAGGTTTTGAATAATGCATTCGAGCGGCGGACTCGATTTGTGCGTAACATGGAAAGTCCTGTTGCTGGAATTCGGTGGCTGTTAATAAAATCTCGGCTGGCTCGAGTTATTTATCGGATTGCTGATTGCGAGGGTTGGTCGGTGACAATTTCGCACGGAATTTTGCGGACAACACTTTGACTCGCGAATAGTAGTCGTGAATTGTAATGCGTTTATGCTGTCGAGAAATTTTTTGTCATTTTACAATTTAATTAAAAATCAACAAGTCAAATCTTTGCTAGAAAATATAATTAATTTTATGAAAATAAGTTATACTTTTCCATTATTTGTTTGATTTTAATCAAGTAAAAGTGACAATGTAATTATTTACTCTACAAAGCGTACGTAATTACCAGAACAATTAACGATACTTAATTAACACTTTCGGTATAAACTAGAAACTAAAATCCAATGATAAATTCCAATCAATAGTACGCTAAAATTTGATCCGGCCCCGGGAAAGAAATTAACTCGAACTAAATCCAGTCTCTCAGCACCTGCCAATTTCCAATTTTCTTCGCTCGGCGTCACTCGGCAGAAAGAAACTCAACTCGACGGGCATCGACGGCTAAAAATTTAATTAAAATTTCGGCCCGAAAATCGGCCCGACAGCTGCACAATAAACGCGGCGCAGCTCTCGTCCAGGCGCGAACGCGAGAGCATCGACTTCAAAGCGCGATCCGAGAGCCGATTTCCGAGCGCCGCGGCGAGTAAAAGCTTTTCACTGCGGACGCCGTAAGCTGATGGCAAAGCCTAATTGCGAGCCGAGTCTTAAAGGCTGACCGAGGATAATGATGGCGCGGGCTTGTTCTCCTGTTGTCGATAAATGTTGGGATTAATTTATTGGATTTTATTACGTGTAAGCTTATTTACAAACATGGAAGTGGAACGAGTTGGCGAAAATCGAGTTAATATTTTTAATCTTTCAAACATTTTAAGATGAGTAAATGTTTTATTTTTATAAAAATTTTGATGAATACTATTATTTTTAAACTTCCATAGATACTACGCGAAAGTTGAGAATCAGCATTATCATAAGTGAAAATTGGATAATTTTGAAAGGTATCACGTACATCTCTAACGATGAGAAAATGATTTCTGCATATTAGGCATGTAACGCATTTTGATTATTTTTAACAATAAAGAGTTACAAATATCAATTGCACTGATTTATTACATTTTGAAACACGAATATAACTTCAAACCCTGAACTATTTACGCTTTTATACACATTCAATTAAAATTTTTAACGAATTTCTGTGTACGAAACTATTAAAACAGTGTCTTAATTTACCCAAACAATGAACTCCATTTCAAGACAACACTCGATGTTCACCCCGAGAACAAGTAAACACCTGCAAAGAGCCAAGCCAGCCGAAATCCAAGAAAACACAAAGCGCGGAAATGCTCAAAGCATGTAAAATGCGTAAATTCGTAAGAAGATTAAGCCCCCCTGCAGTCGACGGAGAAAAGGAAGGAAGGAGCTTTGATAATGGTAATCTCGACGCGGCTGATAAACTTAATTAAATAAGGCGCGCGCGGATCTGAAGACTCGAGCACTGCTTAGTCTCGCCAGTGCGCGACCGTTCTACTTAAAGCCGTCGCGCCGTATCGCGATTATTCTACTTGATGCTACAACATGCTTCTTTCTCTCTGGTTATATGGAATTCAACAAGTGCCTTCTGTGACAGTCATCTGTTTTTATTTTTGATATTATTTACCTTTTTAAAATATGTAACGTTACGAGTTCATAAAGTTGTATGTAATTTTAAATAAGAAATTTTGCAATACAATACAATATTACTATTTGTGCAAGTAAGGATTAAACTCTATTAAAAGTAGAAATTGAATTTGTAATATATATAAAGTATATTTCTGTAACTGATTAATTGATTTCAAAGAAAAAGAAAAGTTTGATTGATAGTTCTTCTAACTACATATTTCAGAAACTACTCATTTATTTTGATTTTATGTCATTCTTTAGATAAATCAAGATTTTTTTCAGTTGACCGTTATCAAATAAATAACAAAAAAAAAAAAAATAATAATCCAGAAATGACAAACTTGTTCATTTGTTTTTATTCTTTAACAGACGAAAAACCTACATTTTCTTTTAACTGTACGTCCTATACACGATTTATTTCGCAAGCAACTCCTGCAAAGGTCAATAACTCAAAGAACCACCTCTCAATTCAGCTCCGACTTAAAACCAGATAATACCTTCGATCAATTCGTCCCAGTCTTATCCATCATCGAGTTTAATATCCGGGGAAACTCGATTTCAAAGCTAAGAGAAGAAGCAAGCGGTGCGAAAAAAGCAGCCAACCAGTCACCCGAAGAAACGAAAATTCAGTCAAACTTCCACCCCGCTAAATTTAAAACTTTGACTACCTATTTGCCTTTTTATTTGAGCGAAGCTTCGAGGCTTTTTGCTACTGAGTAACTGTCGTTGCTTTGCAGCTCTGCTGGTGTTTTACGTGCCGTCCGAGTCCGGGGAGAAGGTGACGCTGGGCATCTCGGCGCTGCTGTCGATGACGGTGTTCCTCATGACTATCAGGGAGACGCTGCCGCCTACTGAGAAGACGCCGTTGATAAGTAAGTGTGCCTTTTTGGCGAGGCGACTTTTTTTCCTAAGTTTAGAACTGGGAGACGAGGTAATTTAGGAAATGGCGGTTGAAGCTTAGTCTGCTATTTTCGGAAAAAAGGGAGCTTATAGTTATTTTTTTTTCTTTTTTTAGAAAAAAGGATCATGTGTATATAGTATCGTATTTTTTAATTAAAAAGTACAAAGGATTTTTAGGAGAACAAAAAAAAAGAAAATTAAAAATGTAAGTGAACCTAAACTAAAATACAAGTCAATTGTAAAAAGTATTTTAAGTAATAAAATAATTTGGAATGTTATATTTGTTACCTGATTTAATTTTATTTGAAAATTTTAAACTAATTTTTATTTATTAAATGCAAAATTCTGAAAATTTATGATTCACTCGAAATTGTTTAATAAATAAAAGCTTAAAAAAGATAAGATAGTTCAAAATTCTTAATAAGATGTTAGTACTAAATGTAGATGTCATGCATTCTTAATTTAACAACTTAATATTTGTTCCCGACAAAGTCAGGAATCCACGCGAGAAAAGAAACCACTAACACATTTTACTTTTAATACCTTTATTAGTCTGATCATTTTATTGCAAACAACTAACCAAACAGTACACCGAAAACAATACTAAACTTTATCTAACCTAAATGCAGCAACTTCATAATGGAGTTCACCTATCTCCCGCGTAATGAACTTGGCATTCGAATCAATTTTATATTCAAATACGTTCTTAACCTTTTAATTTTGTACATTGATATAAAAAGGTACATCGGATCCGTAACAATATTTATAAAAAGGTAATTTTTACACTGCGTCTATACGCCCTTACAAAATTAATTTACATCAACTCGCTTACATCAGTTAAAAAGAAAAGTACTAAAGTCTCCAGAAGTTAAATTTCTAAATAATAAGAGACGAAAACAGAAATTCGAGCAATTACTTCGGTACTTAAAAGCACAATTTTCCAAAATACAAATGCAGTCTTAAAAGCAGCGGCAGTAACGGCAAAGCCATTCCATAACAAAACGATTTAAATTTCAGATCTCAAACTGTCGCTCCCTCAAAAATTTATCCCGCAACTCGGAAGGTTTACGTTCCCCTCCGGCTCTTATATATATAATACGGCTCATGAATTTTTCTTTAATTAAAGGTGGCACGGAGAGTTAAGCCGAGAGTTGCCTCTGTTTGTTTCCGGGGGAGTTAAACTTTTTTACAGCGAGCCGATAAGTAAAGTTTCTCGGGAAAATCGCGAGCATAAAATCTCGACGCGGAACAAATCAAAACTACTCCGGGAAACGAGAGTTAATGAAAAAACGCTGATAGGCATCTTTGGAGCGGATACTTGGAGAAATCGAACGCCATCGTGCTATTAAGGCTCGGATTGAGAAGGAAGGTGATTTTAGAGACTTTCATGGAAATCCAGTTGTCTGTTTTATCTTGAATCTCTGATGAAGCTTTTGCTGTCTTAATAAGAAGGGAAAGTATTTTTTAAAGCAGCATTAACGACAGCTTTGCCCTTGCAATTTTCCAAGTAACGTTTATGGGTTAATGGATAGATGATTAAATTTTTACTGTGATTTTTACTGTAATTTCCAGGGACTGCGGTGTATTATCTTATTTGTACTCGAAATTTAATATTGCATTGAAGAGTGAAGAAAGCCTGACAAAATTAGTGAATTACAGCAAGTAAACATCATCAACATGTAGAGTGTGTCAAATTAAGAAGCTTTCTATTTAGTAAAATGTATTTATCTAAAGTAAATTTTGATACACATATAACATACCATCTGCTGGATCAGTACGTGACAAGCATATCTTTCACGTGCGCAGAGATTTAAATTCAAAATTTCCGTAGTTTCATGAGATTTACGTTCTTCCCGTTTGACGAGAATTATGATTGCATTGTAAAATTATCCTAATTTATAAAGCACTTGACTCAATTTCACTCGAAATTACACTAAGTTCATACGTCAATAATTCGTATTTGTAAACAATCAGCCGACTAAAGCGATTTTAAAACAATACCATCAACCCCGTAACGAAAGTCGAAAAGAAAACTCGAAAGAGAAGAGTCGCGGTGCTGTCCGTCTTTTTCGGCGACCAGAGCAGCCTGGCAATTAAAGCCTGAGCAAGGCGAGGGAAGGCAGCGAAAGAAAATAAATTCCGGACGATAAAGCAGATAAGGCCTTAGCGAGAGGCTTTACGAGCGGCTTCTTTTGCTTTTCCGTAGGCCTCTATTACGGAGTGAGTATCTGCTTGGTGTCGTTCGCCTCGGGCCTGGCCGTCGTCACGCTGAACCTCCACCATCGAGGCGTCCGCGGCACCCGAGTGCCTCAGTCAGTCAAGTCGCTCGTGCTTGATAAGCTCGCCAAAATCGTCTTTCTCAATTTCCAGGAGGTGAGTCTTTTGCGCTTTTAAACCTTTGTCTTTTTTTTACAAATAGTGCTTCGTTGTTTAGTAATATCTTTCTCTACCTTAGATGTACGTGCCAATAAAAGGTGAAACGCTTTTTCGCACACTACTTTTGCATTTCTCGGAAAGAAAACAGAAGTAGGAATGAGAAAAGAATTTTATTAGGCAGATAAACGTTTTTGCTAATAGCTCTTAGTAGTAGTGTTGCATAAATGATTTAGCGATCTATGCTTCTTGTTCGCAATTCGGTAAGCTGTCCGGGACACTCGGACGCTTAATATAGCTATATATGAGAGTAGCCGAGTACGAAAGCTTAGTATTTCAATGTGATGCTTGATATACTTATGCTTCAAAATGATTCTAAAGTTAAAAAGTTAAAAGTTTTTGACTACGAGTTAAAAACCGCCAAGTTTTTTTATCCTCTTTTCAGTTAGACCCGAGCATTTTTCAATATTTGAATTAGTACCATTATCTTCAAATAAAATTCTCGCGAAGAGTGAAAAATGAAATTCTTCCGTCGAGCTAATTTCCAGGCAGGAATTCAACGTATTTTGTATAAATAAAGTTTAGTGTTATTTCATTCTTTATGGCATATTGAATGTGCTGCGTCAACTGGAGCATCGTAAAAGCGAATGCCAGGAGCGTAATCTCAGTCAAGGCACCGGAGAAACATTTATTTTACTTTCTTTGAAGAGTCACTGAGATATGTGACGACCTTTTTTATACTCCGCAAAGATTTTACGAAAAACTAAGGCTCCGCTGAATTAACGGTATACCCTTCGTATGTCAAATATCTCGTGTGATGAGCTGATCATCAAGGATTTATTTGTTGCGCAATGAATTATAGATTTTTATCTTTTAATAAAAAAGAAATTATTGTAAAATAGAATTGCTAAAGGAAGTTTATTCTGGTTTAATGATAACGTCACAAAGGAAGTTTTTTCTTGTAAAAATTTTCTTAACTTTGTATTATAATTTTATTATAATTAAAAAGAAAAAATTTTAGTATGTTATTTCTACGTTAAATACGATGGAAGTAATCGATTTCCTTTGTGAACTATTAGGTGCTTTCTTTCGATTCTCCATCATTATTTTAATTATCATTTTCCCATTTCCTCATCCTAAAGTTCTTCTTTTATTGCAATTAACATTTTAAGATTTCCTCCTTTTCAATTATCCTTGTAGATCGTGCCTCGTTTATGTAATTCAATTCAAACTCTTCTCTATCCATTTTCAAGTAAGTCTTTTGAAAATTTTTGTTCTTCCATCATCTACAAATTTCCCGAAAATCTTCTTACTCGATTCATCATCTGCATTGCACATCTTGTATAATAGCTTATTTTTCATGCAAGTCTTCGAGCGAATGTTTAAACTTTCGTTTTCAGAAACGAAATCCTAATCTTTCTCATTTCGGCCCGCATTATTACACCCTCCTATCCGTCAACATTTCGATTCTTCAATTTTCGTTCCACGCAAAGCTCCGTCCCTCCCTTCCGGAATCATATTTCTCGAAAGAATCTCCTTTTCCCCTCCCAGTCCATTCCAATTAGATCAGCTCCCTTTCGTCCCACTTCTGCCAAATATATCCTGCGACTTTACTCGCGCTACTTACGTGCAATCGCTTCTTTCCTCGCGATGCTTATCGTCTCGTTACACTTTTCACTCCTGCAGTTTCGGCTCCCCCCTCGGCATAAATCGACGCTCAAATGCCTCCTACGACGGGCCTTAAAAAATGTATTTCCATCAAAATTTTTTCATTTTCCGGGTAATATCGGGATTATGTCGCTCTGGACTCCGCTGCTGCCAACGTAATCTAGAGTTTTGGTAATCTGCGCGATGGCGAAGACCCGTAGTGGATCCGTTCCTCGTAATCGCTTCTATTCTTCATTCTAAATGTCATATATCACTTTCCACTCCCTCCTGATTAATTGTCTTGTTGCACTTCCTCCTTATCTCGGCTGAAACGATCCGCCTTGATATTTTATACCTATTGTATGTGCCACCTTAATGTGTTTTTATCTTGTATATAAAAACAGACAAATTTCAGTTTAATAGTTTATTATACTTATTATTATACTAATTTTTATTGGTAACAAAAAGAGCATATTTTTGGCTCTACTCCCCGATAATAGTCTTTTTTCCCCCAAGTGCCTTCGGCGCGCCTTACCGGGGCTTTTTCCAAATAGTACATTATGCAACAAGGGGCAAAAGTAGAAGATTTTTCCCGCGGGTGAGTTTACTGCCCGAACGAAAATATTTTTCGCGAGGGTGCGTTTACCGCCGGAGCGAAGCGAGGAAAGACTTTATTCCCCGGTAAGTCCCGCCTTCGGCGGGGTTTATTGGGGTCTTTTTTCCCCTTCGGGGTAAAAAGGCTTTATTTGTGTGTTTTTACAAGTTTTTTTCCTCTTTGCCTTTTGACTTTCTCGCGTGTTAATTCTAAAATTACAATACTTTTATTACAAATAGAAGTCCTTTAGTAAACAATTGATTTTCTCTTGTCATACATCAATTTTTAAAATTGAAAATACATTTGCTTTCAAAGTGATTTCCTTTTGAGTCACATGAGGAAATTTGCTAGGACAAATATTGAGAAGAATTTTCTCTTCTAACAAGTGGATTCCTTTTGTAATAAGCGGATCGTTTTTTCAGTGTTATCTACACATGTAAGTATGATGATCTGATGATTTGTGCCGTCATCTCCTTTGATTTTCATCCTACGACGAATATTTTAGATTATCCGTCGTGTACCCACGTTTTCCTTTATAATGAAGAGCTCCATTATTTAGGCGAGCGTGTCGAACGTAAAAGTAAACGCTATAAATTGTCACGCATCACAGCACCCTGCTTTTATATCCGCCGCATTAGAAAATTCGTAATAGAGCTACTTTTCAAATTTAGCAAAGTGTCGCTTGTATTTTCTGCTTTTAACGAGAAAAGAACGTGACTCTCGGAAAATCTTGATTTTGAAGCTCCGCTCCATTTATGGATTTATGGATTTATTGATGATTTTCGGATTTTTAACTATGAATTTTAAATTCATGCTTTTAAATCGAATTGCATTCGTCGAGTAGTGTACTGGCAGTCTGCAGTAAAAAATAATCTGATTTACTCTCATTCGTAGCTTCATCACATTTGCAACATCTTATATAGCTTTCAAATAATTTATTAACTGTTACTCTTCTAAAAAATAATAAATGGTAAAAAAAATAAAGTGCAAAAATAACATTCTTCCATACAAGTCATTCGCAGTGACATCACAGCCCAATCAGTCCCCAAAACTTAATTAAAACCGATCCATCGAATCAAAGTTTACCCAAACAGCTCGATCCTCAGAATCCTGTCAAAAGACCTCGAAGAAAAAACAAAACCTCCTTTGTATCAACTGCAGTTCCTCGCCGTAACGCGTCTTTTTATATAGTTACATCTGCCGTAAAAACGTGGTCGTAAATAGGGAGAACCGAGAGAGCGTCCGATATTAATCGCCGATAAAATACCGCGCTGCCGGCCGATTTATTGCGCCGGGCCATTTAATCGGCCGGTGATGCCGCGAGCTTTCCTTCTCCTATATATCTTGTAATTGTTTCGCCGATAATGAGAGATGGCGGAGATGATCGATGATGATTGAGTTGCTGCTGAAAGGGCTTCGTTTGTTTTGGCTTGCTCGATGATGGGGGGGATTTTGATTGGGCGATGGAATTTTGTGAAAAGAGATTTTTGGAGATTTGAAGATTAGTTTTGTCATCGCTCAAGAGGCGTTGTATTCTTCGTAGTATTTGAAAGGAAGATTTTTACGAATCTATATTTCAAAAGGTCGCATTTGCAGTAATTTTTCTATTTGGTTGTTCATTTAAAAAGTGGAAAAACTTAAAATTTTTATCTTCCAGCATTTTTTACCTTCGCGAGATTTTTTTAAAAAACTGCTCTTAATCGCAAAATCGTCACGTCCGCAGGAACTTCCGGAGTCCGTGCGGCGACGGAACTGCCCGCTGCACTGCAAGTCCGAGGCGTCGACGCATCAGCAGCCCCCGCAGCCGCAGCAACCGCCGCCGCCCCCACACGTGTCGCCCAACTACGTCGCCCGGAGGCACACGAGCGATCACACCAGTCCAACTTTGGGTGAGCTTCTCGCTTGTCGATTAATCGGTTAATCGCCTCGATGCAGGCACGAACAGTGCCGCGGAAGTATATGTATTTTTTTTGCTTTTTTGCCGTTTTTACAGTTTTATATTACTTGCTGGAGAACAAAGCTATGGCTTTTCCTTTTAAAAACCGAACTTTTATAAATGCTAGATTTTCGTTAATTACCACGAGAGTATAGCCAGTCTGTAGAAAGAATTTCTCATTTTCTAAAGATAATTTTCCATCGACAGAGCTCGGCAAGGACGGTATGATAGAGTCCCAGTGGGCGAAGGTGATAAGCCGAGTGCAAGCAACGATCGAGAGGAACGAGAGGCGGCTGCTGGACCAGGACAGCCGGGAGCGGACGGAGCTGGAATGGAAGCAGGTGGCCCTGGTGAGCGATCGGGCGCTGCTCTGCATATTCTTTCTCACGACTGCTGTCAGCACCGCAGTCATCCTCTGCGGCTCGCCGCCCTCCGACGGGAAGGCTGCCATGTCCGTCAGCTAAGGCCATCGTCTACCGGCTATTGGACGAGCTTTTCTTTGGCTCTCACTGGGCCTGGTTACTCAATTCGATGAAGCTTTTCATTTCGATGGTTTTCATTTTTTTTTTTTTTTGTTACTGAACTGTGAACGATTATTGTTTAAATTAAGTCTTATTGTTTTATACTCTGTTGTTTTATCACTAGTAATTCATTTAATTCGTATAAAATTACTACGTTTTTTATGTTTTTCTTGGATATAAGCAGGTAAACCTTGATAAACAAAAATCTACGTCGGTGTTAAAATATCTAATATTTAAAAATAACTGACTGTATCATAAATAATTGATTTGAAGTAGAGTAGTCAACATTAATAATTATAAGCATATAAAACATACAACTAAATAATTTCTATAAAAATTTTTGAAATGATATGTTTTTGTTTAAAAATTTATTTCAATTATTTTTATAGAAATCATACAAGATTGTTTGATTAGATAGATCATGAAATATTTATCTCTGTTACAGATCTTATCAGTTTATTACTAATCATTTTTTGTGATATGGTCGGTAAAAGAGCTGATTGATACATAATTAATTTGTGTACTAATATGTTGAATCTGAAAAATAATCAAATGTTAAAAGTGACAGATTTAAAATCGAAATTCAAATGTTTTGTGTAAAAGGTAGCCTTATAAGGTATCGAAGTAATCTTATTCTTGTAAAATTTACTACTTAAATTGGCTTCTCTTTCAGATTCAGCAATTAGTTCTTAAAAAAATCAAAGTAGCTCTTTTCAAAAGTCAATAATGTTTGAAACGAATGTTAATAAAAAAAAGAAACGAAACTAAATAGCTTATAATCATTAAATTTTGCTAAAATATTCGATCCCTTTATTACCCTGTCATCAGTTCATTTCATTTGAAAATGTTTCTTAAGTAATATTGCTAGCATAATTATAAAAATACAACTATTAAGTACATAAAATTTGTCTACTCATTTCTTTTGCAACTATAATATAAAGATTTAAACGAATTAGCATAATCATCTTTCATTGTTAATAATAGTCAGGTACTGGTGCACAAACAATTTTAACAAAATCTTCATAATTCACTTGTCCGTTTAGAGATACATTGGCTTCTCGAAAGATTTGTTCCACTGTAAAACAAGAATTTTGTGTAGACAACTTTGTAAATTTGTTCTTTAATTAAATTATATGAAATTCAAGTTGTAAAATGCCTACCTTCTTTATTACTCAACTGTTCTCCCCAATTTAATAACATATGTGCTAATTGTCTGCCAGGTATTGTTCCTTTCCCAGAATTATCTGCTGCTCGAAAAGCTTCTATAACTTCTTTTGGCAAGTTTTCTGACCTGGTTTGAAGATGCATTGCTTCTAAGAAATCAGCGAATGACATTTTTCCACCTAAAATAATAAATGTAATCAAATTAAACATAAATTGTACTAAATCTTTAAAATGTATTTTGCAATTAAAATTAGAGAAAACTTTGATGATAATAAATTTAAATTTCATACATTTAAATCAATACTTTATGTACCTTTGTCATTTAAATATTTGTCTAATTCAGCTATTGTTGGACTAAGACCCAAAGACCTCATAATTATGGTTAATTCATCTAATGTACGGATTTGACCACCTCGAGCATATAAATAGAAGCACTCTCTAAATTCTGAACAAAAAGAAGGCAATCATTAATACAGTTATGGTTTACTACACAACAAGGTTATTATAATTATAGTACAATAATAATAATAATAATAAGTGCTTAAACAAAACTTTTTATTAAATTTTACTTACCATCAATATCTTCTTCACGGAAATAACGAGCCTGCAAAAAAGCAGAAATAGTTTATTTAAAATAAAATTATAGCAACTATTTTCACAACATTGTACGTTTTATTTTCTATTTAAAAAAGTTTTATAAAATTTATTATACCATTTTTGTATACTTTATTAGTTCAATAAGCAGCGTCTTCAAAAACAATCACAAAATTATTGTAAATATAACTGATTTATTTCTAAAAAAGAAATCTGATCTTGTAACAAAAACCACTTGTTGACAATGTTGACGTCTACAGTGTTGTAAACGCAACACCTGTACCCAACGTAAACATTGATACACAACGGATACCAAGTAAGATTATGGTTCTGACACACTGAAAGAGAAAGTAGAAAACTTATTTCTGGTAGAAATGAACCATCAATTCACCGCAATAAGCGATGGGTAGTGCCACCATGCGGACGGTAGCTGAAGTTGTTTCAGTGCCAAAAAAGAGACTTATTCAAAGTTTTAGAGGCACAGTCATTCATGATAATTAAATAATGATTAAAAATAAATGAATTTTAGAAAACAGTTTTGTTGTAAAATGATATCCCATTATTTTTATAAAAATTAAATCAGATGATATAAAAGCGAATAGAAATTTCTAAGCAATTATTTTAATCAAATAATTGACTGGATTGTTAACTGATCTATTGATTTACATTAATAAAAGTAATAAAAATTTTATATTACATTAATGCAAATTTCAATACTTTAAACCGCTTTAAACACTGTAAAAGTGCGATAGATTTATTGTTTCTTTTCAATCCATTTACAATTTAATTTGAAATAATGAATGTTCTTTCTTTACTGAAAATTAATGATTTTTTTCAAAAACTTTACCAAAATTTATCAAAATTTTTAACAATTATCTGAAATTTAAAAGATTCTAACCGTCACTCGAGGGGCGGCAGCACCAGTTAGAACTCGCGCCAAAATAAAGAGACTGATGAAACTCGAATTCCCGCCATAACTGTCAACTCAGAGGGTCGTCGTGCAAAAAAACTGTCGATTTTCGCAAGCGAATCGCTTGTTAAACGCGACGTCTTCCCTCAAAAGTACGTACTTTTCACAGCGTGCGTGTATAAGTTGGAAAATCCTGGAATTCCAGCAATTTTCTGTTATAACTAAATGGTGCTTTATTGTCAACAATTTGTGACTGCATGCACTTGTTTATGTCGTCGTTCATGAACTTGTTGATTTCGATTTTTGAGATATTTGGTTCGCTTGGTAGCTGCGAATTCTTGGCGTGTACGTGGAAGTTTATTTGTGATTTTGAATTTGTGATACTATTGCAAAACTATTGTAAAACATTGTAATGGATTTATGAATTAGTTTGGAATCAAGATAATTAGTGTTATATATTTAGAAACGATTATCTTTCAATAATATTGCCATTGATTACACGTTGTTTTTTTTCTTTGTAAATAATTTTCTTATTTTTATTTTCTTAATAATGTTTCTTTTGGTTACCTCATTTATATTTAGAGTTTTAATATTTTTTAATAACTTTTATTTGAATTATAAATATGTAGATGGCAAAATTTCAATATTGAATTATTAGGTGGAGTTAAAAGTCTAAACAATTTTCTTTTAATTACAATTTTATTGTTTACCTATTAAATATTTTTTCATTTAGAATTTTTAGACTTTTGTAATAGAGCAGAATTAGTATATGTTAAGAAAATTTTATTTTGTATATAATTAATTTTGATTGCTATATATAAATTTTGTAGACAATGGCTACGCCAAGAAGGGAATTGCTCAGGAGACCAGATGTCCCACGACGAAGATCGGCTCGACAAGCTCTGGCTATGATACCTGATTCAACAAGTACAAATGTATCTCCTGGTGAGTATTTCTTTTATTCCAAATATTTATTTTATTGCTTTTAATAAAATATAAATTATTGTTAAACAACTAGTTTTTTTTTATCAATTTCAATTTATTACATGTTTAACATCACTAAAAATCATATTATTTTATTTATTTGTAACTTTAACTTTTTAACAGTTGGTACAGAAGGTACTGTTACTACTACTGGTACCACAAGAAGATACAGCATGGATTCGTTTAATCCAGCACCAAGCCCTGATGAACTTGTTATTCAAAAACGGGGAAGGAGAAGGTCTATAGTTTGGTCACCAGATGTTGATGCCGTTAAACGAGAAAGTGTTTTTAGGTGATAAATATATTAATAACGAAATACTGATTTAAATATTTTTATTAACAATAGTTGAAAATAAGATTTGTGATTCTACAAAGAATTTACATATATCAAGCAATATAATTATAATTCATATAATATAATTTAATGTAATAGACAGTACAAATTTTTAGTTTAATAAATAGTCGTTTTTACAGTGATCGAACGCCAGTGAAAAGTCCATCCAAAAATCCATCCGGCAGTAGGTTAAGAAGTTCACCAAGAAAGAGACTTCATTTAGATGACAATGAGGATGTTGAAATGGTTTCACCAGAGAAAGTAGATAAAAAGTTATCGACACGACCATTTACTGGAAATTTGGCAAATGGATTAAGAGGCCTTAGTAATGAACAATTAATCAAAATGATAATGGATTTGGTTTCAATGCAGGAAGACAAAGCACTATCACTAAACGACAATTTACGCGACATTATTATGAAAAAAATGCCAGTAGCTGATATTCAACCATTAAAAGAAAAACTTTGCTGTTTAAGGCAAAACATTTATGCTAGTTTAGTATCTTCAAATTTAGATGAATCTGATTACACTCGTGCCTTTATTCATCTAGACAATTTTCAGGTAAAAATTTCTTGAAATAAAAAAATATATATTTCGAAAACGTGAAAAAATATAAGATATTTGAGACATTTGATAATTTTAAAAAGATGTATATTTATACTTTGTTCATTACAGAAAGCTTTGACAGAGCAGGGAACAAATTTGATAGAATCTGAGCACTGGTCCGCAGTTATTCAGTACGTTTTTGCCGCATGGGCGATAACAAAAGACCTTCCAGAATGGAAAAATCAAGGGAGCAATAGCACTACTCAGAAATGCTACAAACAATTGACAGAGTTCTGCATTAAAGCGCTAAAGAATGGATCGTTTGCTTATTCCACGTTGGCTGTTTACAGACAAAAGTATTTATTAGTTTTTCATTGATAAATATTATTAATATTTTATTATATGAGTGTAATTAATAATTATATATATTTTCAGACTCGAATCGATGGTTGAAGATTTCAGTGATATTAAACATTGTTTGCAATTTTTCAACGAAGCAAACGCGTGACGTAGAATTAATAAAGTAGATAGTAATTTGCATGCTATATATATATTACATTTAATATATATATATATATTATATTTATTAAACGATTTTAACATTTTATGACGTTGATAAGAACTATGAACAAGATGGGTACCGTGATTAGACAACGTTTTTTTGAATGTGAAAGTCTGTTTAATAACTTTAACTAAATTTAATAGTTTTAAGAAGTTCCGTTGTTCATTAATTTTTGACGATTGCATTATATATGTGTATACTTTTAAAAAGTAGTATGTTTGTGATTTAACTATTATTCTTGTTTGTAATAGCTTTATTTTATTTATATTGTATTTTTTACGAAGTTAATACGATAATGTACCCAGTGTTAGTCTTCCTTGACCATGCGGTGATGAGATTTTTGTAAACCAGATGAAGGATATAATTTTTATATTATATTTATGAAAAGCTTTTTGGAATACAAATGGAAATAAAAAAGAGACGACAATCATTTCAGGTGTTTTTTTATTATAAACAATTTTTCATTTGTCGTTTCATATAATATCGGGCAATAATCTTAAGATTTAAATTTATTATTACTTTTAAAGGCACATGTTTCATTAACGATAGGTGTTACAATTCATCATCGTACAGATCGTCGAATATGTCTTCTGTGCTTGTAAAATTCTCGATTACGTTACCGGTATTGTAGGCTTATTTAAAACTCTTAAATTTATGCACAGAATGAAAAGTAGTAAGGAAAAAACGATAGTCGATTTAATCTTTGATGTTTTCTAAAATACTTATATTCGGTGTCTATAACGATGAAAATTGCTAAAAAGTTCCTTCCATTGGCAAGTTACATTTACACATTCGCAAAAGCATTTTGTAAATCCGAATGACCAGTCGGATCGTAAAAATTTTGCGAGGTAAACTTAAAAAAACGGCGCTTGCAGAAATTTGACTTCATCTAAACTTAAACATTTAGGTGAAACAAATAAAAAAAATATTAAGTACATACACACAATGCCGTAACTCCATATTTTCTTTGGAGCATGAAAAAAGTCAATGAAGTATGAAACTACTTACACATTTGAAAAATGACCGTACAGTGAAATTCTGCATTTAAAACTTATACATTAAAAATATATCTAATTATATTTTACAAACATTTAAAAAAATTCAGTTCTAAATCACAATATACACAATTTACTTTGTAATAAAACTTCCTTTTTAAAATTCAATCAATTTCACTGGCATGTACATATACTAAATATATATATGTATATTTATATATATTTAAAGTTGCATATGTCTCTGTTAAAATATACTTTTTGAAATATATAATACATTATTTATATTGATATAAATCTTTCAACACAAAATATGGAAATATTTTGCATTGTTCACATTTTCTCATTTTGATATCGTGCCGCGCACTAACGGATTTCACTGTACGGTGGTGCTAAAAATTATTGCTACGATAGTATTGTCTAAAATTGCGACGATGCGAGTGTGGTATTCTCTCATTTTATATAATCATACAATATAACAATGTCATGAGCGATGTATAATATGTACAAAAACGCGAAAAGTAAAAATGACGAAAAAAATGAAGCTTTCCTCCTATTGATTCTTCTCTTCTTTCATTGTACGTTAAAAGGTATTACTACAAATACTTCTAATAAATATAACAACTCCGTCCGGCCGTCAGTTGCAAAAAATGACGGATAAGAATTAGCAACTGAAAATTGCTTTTTTCTAATACGTTCGACAACGATTTACAGAAGATTCTTTTTCTTTTTCTTCCTTCTTCTTTTTTGTAGCTTGAAATCACGTAAGAATAAGATCCGCGTGTAAGTGACGTAACGATCGCCGTGAGTCGCGTATTACAGTATCTAAAAAGATAAAGCTGCGAAGTGAATACTGCGGTAATAAATGTTTAATCGATGCGAAATTCGTATATGCAACGTTGTCTTTCAGTCTGCTTTTGCGGGTTGCACTCTTGGATATAGCTGGAAAAGAGCAAAATTTTAATTATTTAAATCTAGTTTTTCGATACGCGGACTTTATGCTTTCAACGTGAAATTCAATTACCCAAAATACGA
Source organism: Ormyrus pomaceus (assembly GCA_900474385.1). Lineage (NCBI taxonomy): Eukaryota > Metazoa > Arthropoda > Insecta > Hymenoptera > Ormyridae > Ormyrus > Ormyrus pomaceus. The sequence goes on from UCOM01001302.1 coordinate 19,360, forward strand.
CTATTATTCAAAGCATACTTACGCCTAATAGATTTCGGGGAACGTAACCTTCTCGATTTCCCAATTTGCTCCACCACCATTCTCTTTCATTGTCGTCGCCCTTTCGTAATATCACCAAAGAATCGCCGTTCTTCAAGGAAAGTTCATCGCTGTGCTGCGCGTCGTAGTCAAACACGGCAAATACCTGCCCATTGTTCATAATGCCCAGCTTTTCTTGAACACCTATAAAAGAGTATTGCAGTTTTAGCACATTGATGTTTATTATTCTTTTTTTTAAATTAGATACTAACTGTACAGGTACTCGGAACATCCATCAAAGCCTTCTTCGTCTTCTTCGCACTTCTCTGCAGCGGTTTCGTGATCTGAAAGTGTCGTAGCAAAAATACAGGCACCGTGCTCCACTAAGAACCTGACCATCGGTAAGTTGTTACAACTTGCTGCACAGTGCAAGGGCGTCCTGCGAATAAACCCACTATTACTTATCTTGAATAAAACAAGTTATTGCCAGTTGCATTGTTTAAACAAATTTTCAAGATAATTTTGACTGATGAATAAAGAAAAATTACCATCCATCGCTATCCTGAGCATTGACGTCGCAGCCAAATTCGACCAAGAATTTAACAATCTCCAGGTGTCCGGCACAGATGGCATTGTGCAAAGCAGTGATGCCCTCATCGTTGGCCGAGCTGGGATTGGCCACTTCCTTGGCCGTCTTCTTGACGAGCTCGAGCTCACCCTCGAGGCTCGCGTCGAGCAGCAACGCGAGGGGGTCGAAGCTGACCCGCCTCGAAAGATTCGCTTTGCCCGTTGTGGACTTGAGGTTGCCTTTCTTGCGCCTTATCACGTCCGCCGCTGGCTTGCCGCCCTCGATCTCTATCGTCTCGGTTCTGAAAATTAACGTTTCAAAAACAGTTAAGCGTCAAATTAGTAAAATTATTGGCAAGTCACGCTCTGCTCATGCATGTATAAAACTAAAAACGATCACGTTATTTTTAATACGTGTTATTAGAAATGAAATTTTGACTCACTTGAGTTTGTTATTATCTTCAATATTCAAAACGTTGAGAGCATCAACAATGTCTGAATCCTCCAACTTATCTGCACAAACTATATCGTCGTTGGGACTAACGGGACTGACGATGGACCTCTTGATCACTACGTTACTGTCGGTAACGTCGATCGGTTGGACTTGTTGTTGCTGCTGCTGCTGCTGTTGACTCTGTTGCTGCTGCTGTTGCTCCGTTTGCATAAGATCCGCAGGGATTTCGGTTTCGGGGAAGAGGAAAGCCGGGGGCATCTCAATTCGTCGGTTGATCGAGACGTGCACGTTCGACTTGGCGTAGCGCAGCTTGGGCTGTTCTGACAAAGGAGCTTTCTTCAAGCTCAGAGGCCGCGCTTTGATGACTTGGTGAAGCTGTTGGTTGTTACCGTTGCCCAGCTGAGTTTCTGTTGGAGATTCCGGCGGCTCTGAGGTGGGAATCGGTGGAATTGTGTCCTCCTCCTTTTCCGGTCTAGAAAAAATTATTCTTTTATTATAGTTATAAAATTGAAAATATCATATGTCTAAATATTGATAAACGTAGATTTTGACTGAAATACTGATACTCTTTTATTGACATCAAATCTTTGCGCTCAATTTACATGCTTAAATTAGATCTGAACCGGTATGATTAGTGTAATAATTCCTTGACATACAAACTAAATAAAATAAATAAACATAAATCACGTAACAAAAAATGAGATGCAACAAAAGTATTGAAAACGTAATCCTCTAAGACTGAAACCTTTTATTATTGCAATTTTACTTTTATTGAGTTGATGGTTTAATTTCAAGTAGCATTTATGCAAAGAAAGAAATTTCACTTTTTCGTTTTTCAGCAAATTAGCTACACTCGTATATAAACGAAATAAATGATATTAATCCAGAAATACACATTTTAAATATTTTTCTACATCTAACATTTCAAATACGTTTTAAATATGAGCAAATGAAAAAATGATGAGTAAATTTGCTGCTCTTACATTGCCGGTATTTACGTTATACAATCGACAGTCATCATCGTCACCAATCCTCTCCAAACCTCGAAAAAACTCTTAAACTTGCCAATGAAAGTGAACTTAATCTCTACGAATGCATCTCCGTCCTCCAGCAAAACTAAATATCACTCGTCAAAAAAATAAGAACATAACAAGCCTGAACACCACGACGAAGTTCAACGTGCAGATGAGCACCGCCGCGAGTAATTGGCACCCACGAAAGTAATTCCTCGTCGCGCTCATGTCGTACTTTCCTCGCGAAAATGAAGCGGTTCTAGTTCGGCATTATCGAGAGAAAGAGCGATTCACCGCCCGAACGCACGCTCACTCGTTCTATTTCAGTGGCGGCGATCGGCGGCCGAACCTCGGCCAAATCGATCGCGCACTAATTAACATTTATAATTAACCTGCCGAGGCGAGAGAAGACAGGAGCAATCGTTCCTCGATGGGGTTCGCGGCGGTGGATCGGTTTTCAGTTTCAAGGCCGGCGAGCGTCGCTTTGTTGATGAGGATTCATTTTATTTTCGTTAGACTTGTTTTTTAACTGTGTATTTTCGACTGTGGGTCCATTATTTTCCTTTCAAATCAGGCTTGGATTGTGGAAAAATAAACTTTTTTTGTGCGTAGGGAGTTATAATTACATTACACTGTTGGAGAACTTCCATGCATATGCATAGGGAAAGTTATAGAAGTTTTCTTACAGTTGTAGTAAATGTGTGATATAACAATAAGTGCAACGAAATTTGCTTAGAAAATAAAACTAAGTATGTTAATTCTAAAGTAAGAAGAACGTTTGCGTTTTTTTAATAAATATTTACTCAATTACATTGAATAATTTTTTGTTATCAAGCCAATCAGTTTGAATATTAAAGAATAAACATAAAAGTTTTCTAAATATTGTACGCCCGTCTTTATTTATTTCGTTATGTAGGTTTAGTTTAAAGAATGTAAATTTTTAATTACTCCAAACAAAAAGGAAAATTAGTAATAGAATATTCATGAAGTAAAAATGTTGCCCTTACCCGGATGTTGATAATGAAAAGACTTAATCAAAATTTATATTTTTTACAATGATAGCCTTTCGTTTTTTTTTAATGCTTTGAATTGAACTTTATTGGAATTCCGTTAATACTAATGATTTCGTTTGAATTACTTTTAATTTTTTCGTTAGAATAGGTTTTAATTAAATTCTTAATCAAGTAAAAATTGAGAGATAAATTTATAAATAAATTTAAAAACAGTTTTTAAAATTTTCACATAAAAATATATGGATATTAAAGGTTATTTAATTTAGCTTATAATATGTAAGTATAAATTAAAATTACTTTTTTTTAATGTTTGATTTTAATTAAAAAAGTAGAAGATTCAACAAACCGAATTCAATCGTTAAATAACGCTTTGATTGACGCTGTAAAGCTAAACATTTAAAAGGTATATTTCTTTGTTTCATGTATAAAATTATTTCATTTATTAGCGTAATAATCCATGGAGTACACGATTTATCCAGTAAAGAGCAAAAATTTTAGTATTAATTAATCTTTTTACAACATAAACAAACATAACTATATTAAAAAATTTTCAATTAAGATTTAATCTTAGATTTGCAGTTTGTATCCTTAAGGAGGTTTCTTTATGAAAATGTAAATTACAAAGTAAAACAGTAAATTCACGGTAAAGTAGAAGTGTCGTTAAAAGTTTTGGGGTATTTACATATTTCAGCTTTCTACTCACTTAAAACAATTTAAACTACTTTAATAAACAATTATTCTTGTCATATCATCTGTTTATATTTATTTAATATACTTTAACTAGATATTTATATATAGTCAAAAGTTCAAAACTGTTAAACTGTTTAGTACAAATTAAATAAAGAATTGGCTAATACTCATCAAGTTTATTAAAAGGTTACTTTGATTTCCTTTCTTTTCTTTCAAATTACACTACATTTCTAAATACGCATCCAATTATTTTAAAAGACCGCCGAGAAATAGCCAAAATTCAGGAATAAATAAAAATATATTTTTTCGTTCGAAAACTGTGAACATAAATGCGATTATCACCTGGAGGGCAGACTGATGCTCGGCTTGGGCTCGGGGATCTCAGGCCCAAGCTCCAGCTTGTCGTGGTGCTGCGTGAGTCTGGGCGGAGGGTTGGGTTTGCTCGGCTTCGGCGGAAGCGCTGGCTTCATTTTGTCCGGCTCGGGCTTCGGCGCCTCGCCGCCCGTCACCTTCCGTTCATATTCGAACGGCTTTTCCGGAAGCTTCCCCGGCGGTTCGAACTTTTGGCCGTGCTGGATTTGTTGCTGTTGCTGTGCTTGGTCGAATCTGTGGATTTTTTTGGAGATCACTTCAAAAACCGTAATATACAAAACGACTTTTTAAGTAAATTTTAATGATCATTATAAATTTCTATTTGAGCATATGCTCTAATTTTTTTTTTTAAATTTTTTATTTAATGAATATTTTAAATGAATATTTTAAAAGTAACCATGGGAAATTTATTTATTTTAAAAAAGTGTTCAATTAACATAAGAGCTGATAAAAGCACGATAAAACTTTTTCCAACATTTGAGCCAGATAAAATGTTGATGGAGTTTTGCAATTTATCTACATTTACAAAGATGCTCTAAAAACTCAATTTCATTAAATTTCCTGAGCTTTGAGCTCGCAATGAAATTAGTTCGCAAGAGGATAATGAACATTTACCTGGCGGCTAGATGTTCAAACTTGCTTTGATTCTGCTCGGATTTGAATTCGTGCTTGAAGCCATGAGAGCCGTGCTCGAGTTGCTGTTGCTGCTGCAATTTTGACGTCTGCTCGTGTTTAGAGCCAGCCGACTGGTCGTATAGCTTGATCGGCTGTCCGTGCGGCTCGTACTTAACCTGCTGCGGCTCGTATTTTCCAATGAGGTTTTGATCGAACCGCCCTTGCTGCTGTTGAGATGGTGGTTGTTGGGCTTCCAGGCCTATTTTCAAAATAGTTTCTTAATCCATCGATTTTCCTTAATTTTTCTCTATTTTTAGTGAAATTTTTTTAATTTACTCTCACTCATTTTCATGATGAGGGAAATGAAAAAAAAAATAAAATGTTTCTTGACTATATGCAATGAAATTATTAATTGAATATTTTTTCATTTTTCGCGAAATAAATTAAAGCTTTATATTACTTTTATTATAATATTACGATTGACTGTTTTATAATAACGATAAATTTGAATGCATTCTATTTATGTTTCAAACAATTTCTGCCTTCTTGATGAGAAAATTCAAAGCGCGTTTATAAAATTAATTCTATTTTCACAATTTCTGAGACGATTATACTGATCAATGGCTAAATTGAGAATTATAGTGACTTGATGAAGGATAAAACTGAATTTAACACAGCGTACCTTGTTAAACCATTAACCTCGACCTACTTTTACAATATTACAGTAAAATTCTTTAATAATGTATTTCTCCCTTAAAATCTCAGCTGAATTACAGCTACATAAAACTTAAATAATCACTTTAAAGGAAAGCTATTTCATAACTTCTACGAATAAAACTTTCCTTAAAATATTTCAGACGGAAAACGAAATAAACTGTGGATGTTAATAATAGTCTCCTATGAATAATACGGAATTTAACTAACCAGACAGCTTGTCGGGCAGCTTGAGCCGCTCGTCCGGGCTGGGCTGCGTCGTCTGGCCGTAGCCGTAGCTGGCGAAGATCGAACTGGCGCTTGTCTGCGGCAAATTCGGCGAGCTCTGCGGCTGATAACTCAGCGTCGAGGAGCCGCTCTGCTGTTGCTGCTGCGAGACCGGCGCTGGATAGTTGTGTCGACTCGAGAAATTCGAGTCCTGCTGCTGCTGCTGCTGCCCATTCTGCGTTCCGAGGCCTACCGTTCCCGCATTCAGATCTTCAATGAGAAATGTCGATGGTTCGGTTCAAAATTGCGTTTGATTTGCAGATAAAAGGAAAAAAAAAAGTAGCGTTACCTCTGCCGTTCTGAGTTTGCGCGCTGACATTGCTAACGTAACTCTGCGCCGTCGGATGGCCCCTGCCAATGAGGCTCAGCGTCTGCGGCATCACCGGGTGAATCTTCGTCGAGGAAGTCTGATAGATCGGCGATTTGACCGGAAAACTGGGCGCCACGCTGGAAACAGGCTTCTGGTGGGTCGCCAGATTCCTGAGGTTCTGTCCGCTCTGATTGCTGGAGGACAGGCTGGACGTGGAGGAGCTCGCCGAGCCGTGCTGCTGCTTCTGCTGACTGCTCGCGTGTTGGTGTGCCAGGAGCCTGATGTTCTGGCTCGGGCTCTGGCTGCTTTCCGACTGGAAGTTGTGGTTGGCAGTGTTGCTGTTGTTGTTGTTGTTCATGTTGTTCACGTTGTTCAGCTGACTCTGTTGGGGTTGTTGCTGCTGCTGCTGCTGCTGCTGTGTTTGATTCGCGCTCAGGGGTTGGGATTGACCTGAATGGACAAGAATAAACGACTTAGAATTTGCAAGATACTCGTGGATGGGCAAAGCTCTCACCTTGGATATGGGACTGGGACTGGCTGTGCGCGATCTGGTGGCCGAACTGCGAAAAGTTCGTAGCCCTCTGTCCGATCTGCGATGCGCTCGCGCTGTGCTGGATCTTGTTCTTGTTAACGTCATCGTCGACCGCCTTGAAGTTGACGGTGAACTTGGTATTGTACGGCAGCGTCTGATACTTGGGGTCGTTCTTATTCAGGCTGAAATCGTTATCGTTGGGGATATGCGAGTAGGGCTCGATGGCGGCGATGTTCCCGGTGGGCCTGGGCTTGCCCAGTCCGGCGCTGCCGAATTCGAGCTTGGGGCTGTTGCCGCTGTTGGTCGTCGTGCCGGTGGTGTTGTTCGCGCCGTCGCCGTGCTGTCCGTAGCTGTTCGTGCTGGGTCGGACGATGTTCTGGGCGCCGGTCGAGTTCTGCTGCTGCTGGGCCAGCTGGTGGCTGAGGCGTTGGTTAAGAGCTCGCTTTCGCTGGAGGCGGCCCTGCAGCTGGGCTATCCGCGCGTCGATCGAGGCCATCTCCGCTTGGCGTTGGACGAGAGCGAGGCGCTGCTGGGAGACCATCTGGTTCTGCTGCTCGTTCATTTTGTTCCGGTACTGGGGAGGAGAGAGAGATTTCCTGATTATTCGATGCATGTATTTATTTTGAGAAATTTATGCATAATTCAATAGTCGAAAAGTATATTATGCGTTGTCTTTCAGTGACGGTGGGATATCCGTGCCGTGTACGTTAATGAATAAGCGACGAGTCGCTTTCAATCATTAAAAGTAAAGTGGAAAAATTGAAGCTGTATTTAATTCCATTAAATCAGCAGCACTCAAAATATGTTTGAATAAATAAGGAAAATCAATCGAAATAATTATTAAAATCAGAGCAATCATTGAATTTCTGTTTATAATGTATACGTTCGAATATTTAATGAATCTTTTACGTAAAAAATTAATTACCATCATCATCCTCGGCCGCCGTCTATTACAGTTATAACCAGTCGGATGCATTCGAAGCTCTTTGTCAACTTTCACTAGACGCGACACGACTTTTCCCACAGACGAGTACGAAATTCTACTTTGCTAAAATCCGCAAAGCTCCGACGCGAGCTGCCGGCGCGCGAAAAGCTGAATGAAAATAAGAAGCAAAAGAGAGTACTCACCAGCAGCTCCCTGCGCAGCTTCTCGAGCTCGGCGCTGGCGGGGGTGCCGAGGTGTCCGCCCTGGCCGGAGGCGCCGTTGTGCCGACCCCTCAGCTCCTCCAGCTGTCGCGTCAGCTCCTCGACCTTCGCCACGGCCAGCGACAGCTCCTTCTCCTTCTCATTGAACAGCGCCCTTATGCAGTCCAGGTCCGAGGCTGCAAGAGCAACGCAGGAGGGGTTAGAACAATGCGTGCATGCCGAAACAATGGGCGGCTGATGCTCTTTTTCTCGGGGCTGCCGCCTAGGCTAATTTTAGCTGGGTTTTACTCGATTTTTTTCAATCGATTCGCTTGGGGGTACTAAATCTCCAGCCGAAGCGGCGAGCGGGAAGAATGCGCGAAAAGTGCCGAGCTCGGATTTTGATAAAACTTTCAGCCAAGCCTGACCTTGCTAATGCGAACCTCTTACTTTCTACTTTCATTCGGATGTCAGCGCTCGTCAACATTCCTTCTCTCCCGCATCTTATTAAACGAGCTCCTTTTTCGAATCGGCTCTCCAGCGAAGGAGAATAGTAGCCTGCGAGCGCGGCGCAATTAGCGCGATGCGCGGAATGAAAAAGCCGCAGGGGAGGCTCGAGTGCGCGCATCGGGCACATAGTCACGCGCGCCGAGCGACCAGACGCAGCAGACTGCACGTACACACGTTCTTGGAGAGTGCAGCGAGCGGGCCGTCGATTTCGTTGGGACGAGCGCGCGAGCTCTCGCCGGGTCACGTAGCCGGCATTAGGCATCCTCGGATTCGCGTTAGCCAAACTGTCATTTCTTGCGCCCGTCGCCGCGCGGATTCCGGAGAGGATTTTCAGCCCTTTCTTTCGCATCCTGCACATTCTTTCGGTGACTGTCGATGCTTATGGAAAAAGAGCGGCTGGAACGGAGCGGCCCGTTTCCAGCGCAGCTCGGAGGAAAGAAAAGCATTCGTTCGTAAAAGAGGCCGCTCTCTGCTTGAAATAAAAGTCGAAGGAGCGGAAGGAGGCCGAAGGCATCCGCGATATTGCTCGGCGCTTGGGAATAATGCGAAAATTGCCGGGTATTAAATTCTACTTTGACGCCTCGCCGAGGGAGAAACGGCGAATGGAATTTTACACGTGGCGTTGACAACGTAGTTTCGCCCCAATTCCCGAATGAAAATTCAGACGGTCAGCGGCGGGCCGCGCGTTTAAATCGAGTTCAAAGTTTTCCGACTCGTGCGGGGGGATTTGCGAGGCAAATTTCTCGAGTTCTGACTCGAAGTTATTAGCTGGGAGGAAGTGCTGTTGCCACGAGGATTTCATGCATTGTGATGCGCTTTTCATTGGCGAGGAAATTTTTCCTCGGATTTCATGGACTGGTTTAGGTGAATTTCGCGAAAATATATATCTTAAGCTTATCGTGAAATATTTTGAGAACGAATAAAGTGAAATTAAAAAATTTTAATTAATCTGTATTCAAAAATAAAATATGCTAAAGAAATTAATTAAGCAGGCCGCTTTCGTTCTTTGATGCATAAATTTAAAAATCGCATGAGATATTCAATCATGATATAACACAGCTCACAAATATTTCATAAAAATAAAATGCTTCTCACATTTTAGTCTGTGAATAAATAACGCCAATGACTGAAAAATTTTTCAGAGAATATGAATCCAATAAAAAACTGATATTCAGCACATTTACCTTTCAATCCAGATTTCCCCCGAAATCGAGGTCAATTTCTGGGAACCTTTGCACGCCCAATATTTAATTTAAAGTCCTCACGGCGATTACCATTAATTCTGCCTTAATGCCCGGTGAAAAGAAAAGCGCCGCGGCACGTATCGGATTTAAATATTAAATTCATTTCACGGCGCACAAAACATCCACTCGAGAGAGAAAAGGCGCTAAAGTTTCCGCTGCACTTAAGCGTTACACGTTTTTCTCCGCCGGTAAACACAGTGAAAGCTGGGTAAATTGAATTTTTCCAAGCTGGTTTTTGCAGGCGAAAAAGCCGACGAATCTTTTCCGGGGAACAATTGCGCGGATTTATTATCGAACGTCGCTCGGCCTAAAAAAGAAATCCCTGTTATTGAGATTTTTGCACTGTTTGCGCTGTTTCCTTCCTGGAAAGCAAAGGGCGGAGGAGGCTTTTATTGAAAAGGAGTGCGGTCGCTTTGAAAAAACGGTATTTTATGACAATTTTATTCCGAGAATTGTTAGTTAAAATTCTCTTTTAAACGAAAACTTTTCATGAATTAATGCTGAATTTTTAAAACTATAGGTAAAATTTTATAGAATATTTTCAAAAGAAATAGGTTGAAATTAAATTTTAAATTTAAATTTAATTTTTATTATAAAGTAACATTTTAAACGTAAAATAACATCGAATTTATGTTCCTCGATAAATTATTGTAACACACACAAGTAAAATTAAATAAAAAGCTTAAATTTTGTGCTAAAATGTAGGAAACTTGCATAGTCCTCATTTAAAATCAGAATTAGTCTGCGCTGCAGATACGACGAAAATTTAAAAGAGCAACGAAAAAGGCAAGATCGGCGGGAGCATTAAAGCGACTAATATATTCCGTTAATGATCGGAACAGCGCGTGCCTTCGTTGAAAGTAATGCCGGCGTTAATAATTCGATTTGCGATGCGAGCACGTACAGGCCGAGTGTACAAACGTGTGCGTGCAGTACACGGAGCAGCTGTTAATTGAGTATCGACTTGCGCCGCTACGTAAACTAATGTACTGTCGCGTGGAAAATCGCTGCTCGCGTCCGAGCTTTACGAGCTTTTTGTCGGGAGTCAATGTGCGATAAATAAAAATTCAACCTTTTGTTCGAGGGCGATTGTTTTATTCTTGGATCGTAGTACGAGGATTTTATCAAATACAAGTTTAAAGTATGAAATTGTTTTATAGAGATTTTATTAAAAGCACTTTAAATCGATGAAGTTGATATTAAATTATTTGATAAAAGGTTTAATTATAAATGATTATTGGAAAGATTGAATTATTAAATTAAATGTTTAAAATACATTAAATGAAATTAAATTAAATGATTCGAACAAGCAAAAAATGATTCATAGTATCTTAATAAAATTTTTGATAAAAGAAGCTCGCAAAAGACTTTTCTTTCGTTTGAATCTACTTTCAATCATTAACAATATGTAATTACAGTTTTTTCAGCGCTAAAACGAACATTTTATAACAATGAAAAAATGCTTTCTGACTAAGGTACTCCAATACAAAAAATTTCAATAGCGGACTCCCAATTAAAAGTTTTCTTTTTGCCGAGTTTCATTTCGCTAAAAAGGAAAATAAAAAAAGCATTCACGCTCACGCGCACGAACGTAACGACCCTTTTCCCTTCCTCATTGCCGCCTCGCAACTTTTTTAATAAAAATATCGCTCTTTAGAGTTCGAGAATCTTAATTTCCTTTTTTCGGATAATACGCTTTTTATTCTGGGATTTAAATTGAGGTAAGCCACACCGCGCGATTTATTTATTCTTTAATTTTTTGATACGTTTCACCTTCCACCCAAATATTAGATACACAAATAATTTGTTACTGTTTCTTTTTTTATAAAATTCAAATTGTATTTGTAAAAATAGTAGTACAACAGAAAATTTTCACCGCTACGAAAAAAATTGTAGGTTTTAAAGCGGTAATTATCGATACTTTTTCAGATTTCTTCAGACAACATGACTTGCCATGAGTTGTTGCTATTAGCGATACGCATTTACGATTTCTGCAAATTTAATTTAATTTTGATTTAATTTTAATTTTTTTTAGTATTCTCACTGAGATCCGGTTTCGCAGTCGCTAGAGTATATACCTCCCGATTTTCTGCGTTCAGGATTGTCAAAAATATCATTTTTCACCGCCTGTTATAATTTGGCCCAAAAAGTTCTTCCTTTTACACCTGCTGAACAAAGAGATAGCTTTATGCAAGCGCCGCTCCTTGTTATCTGGACTCGGTACATGCGGAATCCATCAACTCTCTAATTTTTTCTTTAGTTTAGGCATATAACGAATAGAAATAGCTTTTTGGTAACTGCCAGCTGCTCAGCGTTCTAGCAAGCCCCTTTTCTGTTTAAGCCAAATTTTGATCAAATCGCTACATCTAAATTTAATTTATACCTAATATTTAGCAAAGAAAAGACGAAACGATCAAGACTATTAAGTATTAGAAATGTTTTCTTAGCGGATTACGGACGGTGCAAGTAGTTCTGGTTTTATTTTCAATTATTTTGTTTAAAAATTATAAATGAGGAACCTCATAACTCATCATTGAGAACTTCCACTTTGCATTATATTAATAAATCGTACTTTGTACAATTATTTATTTAAAATATTGTTTTAGCAATTTTCGATTCTCTTTTCAAAGGATTGATTGACAGACATTGACAGGCTTTAAAGTTTCTGTTTTCATTTTCGGTCTTGATATATTCAAACGGGAGAAACAGCAAGCAAACAGTAGCAGAAAATTCTGCAAGAAAATACAAATATAAAGCTTCAAAGTGAAATTCACGTTTGCACCTGACAGAAAACACTAAAACTTTTGTTTCTTTATAATAAAACACTCACATTCTGTGCTAAACATTTTCAATAATACTTTTTCAGCGCTTTATCCTTCGGATTAATCAATAAACATGCAAGTTTCATTTTAAAAATCAATCCGCCTTTTTCATAACATCTTGTTTCGATCTTTCAATCCGATAAAAATAACGATACTTCAATCAAATACAATTTCGCTTATCCGTTCAAATCCGGAAAATCCACTACATCTCTTTTAGCGCAGTCAGCCACTCACTGCCTTTCTCCCGATCAGCTGTTCGCTTCTTACTTGCCTCGGCTGCAGCGAGAATGGAAATGAAAAGTCTAATAATAAGGGGGAGAAAAGGCAAACTCGCGGAATCGAGGGCGATTGATTTTTCTCGCTTCAGCGCCACTTGCGCGTATATATATGTATTAGAAAAATATTTCCGCGGCGGAATAAATTGGGATTTAAATGTGCCGACTCAGCGCCGCTGTGTTGCATTTCAATCGAGGCCGAAATGAGCGACGCTCAAGTGGAATCGACGCCGGTTTTCTTCGCGATCAATGCTTCCAGTCATTGCGAATGTAGGTTTGCATGCTCGGCCGACGATATTTCGGAATTTATTTGCAGATGAACTTTTTCACAATTGTTCCAGCGTATTTTAAAGAATATTCATTTAAATTGTTCTTTGAATTGTTTCGCATTTATATTTTTGCAGCTTTAGATTTATTGTAGCGAAGGCTATTTTTAGAATTGAATGCCAGATGTGAATTTTTCCGGTTCGAAAGAAATGAAATATTCTAGCTATTGAAAATACATCTGCGCAGAGAAACATTTAGTAAATTCAAATAAATAATTTTCTTCCTCTCTCCCTAAAACATATTTAATATTAAGAAAACATTTTTAATTTTAAAAAATATTTTTTTGTACCAAGTATTAGCCCTTTTATTTAAATAAATATACAGTTAATTGCAATAATTCTATTAAAAAATAAATATGTTTATTTGAATAAACGATATTTTTTCAGTGCGAGAATAAAATTTTTATTTTAGTAGGTGGATAAATTTTTGTGAAATTTCTGTACAGATTTATAGTTTGGCAAGCTTAAAATATTTTACAAATATACGTATAAAATACTAGTTAAAATTATTAAACGAATAAAAATATTGCATATATACGAATAAACGAATAAAAATAAAAATATTACTCAATAAAAAAAAACATTGTAACAAATACATTTAATTGAATCCTTTTTAATTAAAAATCAAATATTTTATAATATTCATTGATAACTATACGCAAAACGGTTAAACAAACATGAAGGTGAAGTATTATGTGCCAATTCAATGTCGCAATTTAGCTCGATCCATGCAGTAATTGTGCGAAAGCTGTAACAAGAAAATTGACGCAACTCTCGAAATAAAAAAAGCTTTCGTCACGGTAAAAAAGCGATATACCCTCGCACATCATTCGATAAAAATTCATCAGCCTCATTCGCTAAAAGCTTGCGAAATAATTCAGCTACCCCGCGCTCTTTTTCCCCGCGTGCAATAATACGCACCTCGGCGCGAATCGATTATCAGCGCGCGGCTGTTTACAATATTTCGAGCGAAATAATGCTCGGCAAAAAAACGCATCTACTGAAACTTGTCGCAGCGATCGAGCGGCTTGAGCTTGAAAAGTTCTGCGTCCTCTCGAGCGTGGACCCGTTTGTAGCTACGCGCTGTTATTGCTTTGATTTATTTTTATTTATAGGAAGTTTCTTTAAAAAGCGCGGTCCTGCCTTTAAAAAGCTTTTCTTCCAAATTTATAGTTTTCATCGGTTTAATTATTCAAAAGTGCTTTCGAAAAATAGACGAGGTGAATTACGTAAAAAACTCTTAAAATTTCCTTGATGTTAGCTAAAATAAACTTGCACGTAATAATATCACATTTTTCTGATTATTCCAGCGTCATCTCCTCTTGGCGGTCAAAAGTACGACAGAGTCAACATTGAGAGCTGTCTAGTTTTGAGAATCAGAATTTTACACCTCGACCGCATTTTCCTCAGTCAGCTTCTCTCTTAAAAACCGGCAGCACTTTCGCACGAGCGAAACGTGCGGCTCGCAAAAACGAATTCCCCGTTCGCCATTGTGCTTTTTCCCCGGGAAAAAAAGGCTTTCGTGCCTGAGCTGGGACACCTCTCTTTTGCAATCTCGTCGAGTCGATCATATTTCAACTAATTGCGTTTGCAGACTTTGTTTACACAGTCTATGGAATATTTAAGAAATTAAGTAACTGTTGCACTTTTGATTGTTGGAGCTTTTTTCTGCAAGTATTTCTTTTTCTATTAAGCAAGTTTATTCAGCGGTGAAAATAATGACTGGATTTCAAAATATTAGTTGATTTACTTGAGTGGCATCGTTTATTTTAACTAAACTTAAATACGTGTAAAAGTTATACCTCTAAAGTAATGCACGTATAAAAGCAATAAAACCCACATGACATTTCGCCCACATTGCCCAGCAGTAGAAAGAACCCGAAAATGATACGATCAGAGGCAGTGATTTTCGGCAACAATTTGTCTAAAGCTCGCCTGCATTATTTCATGTCATGGAGCTTTCTAGCGCAGTTTTGATATCTCCCTGAACGATTTTGTTTTATTTGTCTACGTTCAAGCTCGAAATTAAAGCAGAACCAGTCGTGCCAATTCGCGAGTTTTATAAAAATTTAACAGACAGATCAGTAACGCTCGGTTTCATCAGCGATGCTCGGTAATGTTTTTCTAGAAATTTTGGAATATTGTTGCGATGAGTGCGTTCAGTGGTTACTGGACTGTGTGAATTGTGATTAATCACTGGTTCAGTTCTTGTTAATCGATCACTCGTAAATTCTAGAACGTAGCTGACTAGTTGCTTTTTATTGAATTACCTCAGTTTGTTTGAATCAATTAATCCGAAAAACAAATTCAGTTTCAGAAATGATTTCCCGATCATTATCAACTTTAGTGCAATTATCGCTGGAAATAAGCAAAACGGTTTCGGCAGTGAACCTTTCTCTAATAACAGACCGCAAAGGACATGAAAGGCAAACAAGAAGCGAAAAGCACCGGGTGCAATAATACAGGAGGGTCAGGGTGTGTTTACCGAAGAGCGCGGCGCACGCGCAGTACAGTAATCACGCGTGCACGGGTTCGTTCTCTGCTCGGCAATGCGATGCGACGCGACTATTATCGGCCATTCGAATTATTATCATTGCCGACGATAAAGCCCCGATGCAGCCCTCGGCTCGCCTTTTGTGTATACGAGTTCCATTTTGCGGAGCCGTTTCGAAGGGCATATTTTTCAGGTGGCAATGGCGACATTTCGAATATTCGGTTTTTAATTTTAAGATTTATATTTCGGAGTAGATTATAGGCGACGTGTTTTCATGCCGATGTTTATGTCCGAGCTTAATATGACTAGAATAAATTAGTTAGGAGGAAGCTAACTGCCAATGACTTGGCAGCGGTTTTTACATTTTTATAAGTTTTTGAAAATAATTGATTTATATTATATTTAAGAAAATATTAGAAATCGATACTACATTCGATACAGAAGGCAATTAAAATTTTCAAATAACGATCAGACTCTGCACTCTGGAAAAACTGATTTTTCAGGGCGAAGTTGTACGAGAGCTGAAAAAAAGAGTCCAAAAAGAAATGGACCAGCAATCAAGAAACTGGATAAACATAACAGACTAAAAGCTTTTGTGTGTTAAAATAATACCCGTCGAATCCCGTGGACTTATTTCGCGCTGTTTTTCCCCCCCTTGAATTCGAAAATACGGCAAGTTTTATGGGATGCGGATTGAAGGAATCTCTTCTGTTATTGGCCGGCTATTGATTTTTGCCGAAGTATTCGATGAATGCCCAAGTTTTATGCGTTCTGGTACAAACGGCTTTTTAGTTCCCGCGATTTTTGAGGGCTTCGCCGAGATAAGAAAACTTTTACGTTCAAAGCCGATAAAGTCATTTGTTTGAGGTATTGAGTGCGCTTAGACGCTCCATTCGATATATTGTTTGTATTTACCTTTTGTTCAACTTTTCTATTATGATTGCTATCGATGTTCTAGAAAACTTTCTATTACGTTAGTATACAGAATAATTTAATAATACTCTCGTTATACTTGTTGAAATATTGAAAAATAGATGATAAAAATAGCTACTATTATTTAATAATAAATTAAGTTTAATAAATCATCTTAGTTTCTTGCCAAATAATATTTTTTTCAATTCAGTACCTCGAAGAAATATTAAAGCAAACATTTGCCTTTGATATAATTCGAGCCTCGATTTGTTGAACGTTATACCTTTCCGCGAGCTCGTATTCAATTCGGGCACTTTCTTGAAGTAAATGCATAATAAATGCGGGAGTGCCGTCTTGGCTGGATGCAGAAAATGACTGTAGACGCGGCTGCAGCCGAGTATAGAAGGAATGCATGAGTTTTAACGATATACCTCGAGCGACTACCGCGTCTTTCGTTACTCTTTCATGTCCGAGATATGCCTCATTGTTTGTACCGAGTCCTGGAGATGAACCTTTTTGATGAGAAATTTATATTTTTTTTTCTTTTTTTTGCTTTTTGAAAAAGACAACCAAGATGTACTATTCTCGGAGTTTCGTTTGTTGAATTGTTAAAATTGCTTACGAACTTTCTTTTTAGTTTCTAGAAAAGCCTGTTATTTTTGATTTTCCCTTCTCCGTGAATAGCAAGACTGGATAAATACACCTGCGTATCGAAAGCTCCGATTCCCTTTAAAAAGCCCGTGTCGGTTTAAAGTTTTCAATTCGACAAGATCGGCATTTTCTCGACCCACAGTTGGGCCCCCCACGAAAATCTCGAAATCCTCGTCGAGATCCAGCTCAGCCCTCGTGGGAATGGATTTTTCTCATTCGCGGTATAAAATTCGTTCTATTCGGCGCACCTGACGTATTCGAAAGCGCAGTGGCACGTGCTCTGCTTACGCGCGTCGATCCGCGCCTTAACGGTAACGCCTGCCATCTTCATTAAAGGCCTACGCTACTCTTACTTTTACGTGACTCTAAATTTTTCATGGCTCTCTCCTTACGGCAGGCAGGAAATTTTTGCATTGTTCCTTTAATGTGCTGGACTGGAGAGACGTAAAGAGAGCCGTTGATGCTGGCTTTGTAGCGGTTAAATTAGAGGAGGTCTTCTGATTCTTTGTAGTGAGTTGGATTTGCGCGTAGAATGAGACGTTTATAGAGCGGCCAAAGTTCTGCTTTCAAAATGAGGGAATGTCAGTTTTAAATAATGTCGAGAGAAAGAAATGATGAAGATCTTGTAATTACAGTGAAAGGATCGAGATACGGATTTTATATTTGGATGCAAAATCACATGTTAAAAAAAAGGAAGCTAAATTCTAATAGGCACCGATTTTTAAAATATAACGAAAACAAATTTTTATGAAATCAGAATGTTTGTTTTATTTAGTTATAATACATTTTACATTATTCACTCTATATATACAATTTTCAATTACAACGATTAATCAATTGTAATAATTTAGAGCAAAATAGCTTTGAAGAAGTTCAAATTTCTCAAAAAAGTGAAATAATTAAAAGTATTTTCAAATCGTTCTCTAGTTAAAAATGTTTTTCATTCAAATTATTCACAAATTAAATATCTTCACGAAGTAAACGAATTAACTACTCGGATTAAAGATCAAAATTGATAAATGAGGAAAATCTATCAGTTGACGCCATCGACTGCACACTAATCTTACTTCGTTCCTGTCATCTTCTCCAAGATAAGAAAATATACGCAATAAGATTACATCGCTCAAGTCGTGAATAGACGTAGTCGGGCGGATTGATCGATTCGATGGCGTGTTTCTTGAGACGATTCTTTCGGTTGGTGCCGGCATTTCTACTTTTCTGTTCATAAATCAATTTTAGATTTTTTTATGGCGGCGGATTAATTTATATTTAGACTATATAATCTCTATTGAGATTAAACAGTCTTTATAATAAAAAAAAATTATTTTATTATGACGTTGTACCTGCGACTTTCCTGGATCCAGATTTAATACGAATGAGGGTACTTTAATTTCCTTTGAAAACACTGATTTTTTATTTTGAAGCCAAAGAAGAACCGACTAACTTGTTGCGTGACTGTTGAAAGAGCCAGAATTATAGCAGTACCTGGATTTATACCGTAGGCAAGTGCTATGTTTATTTATTTATGTTTCTCTAATTAAAAGGCTCTACCAAGCATTCAAATTCGCGCGATTACGAAACCAACGAGCAAATTTTAAAGTAAGAAACAAAGACCGACGATTATCAAGCGAAAGTAATTTTCCTTATTATTACAAATTCTCACTCGGCAAATAATACTTTCCAACGGTCGGATTTTTTAAACTACCTGCAACTGTATTCGCAAATGTTCATTTAGCAAAGTGCTCGACCAAGTCGAATCCAGCAGCAGTGGTCAAGCGTTTCTTTCCGAGGCGTTTTTCTTTCCTTTTAGCCGCTCCTCGGAGAATCGCTAAAACGCTTTACCTTTCGTAGGAGCTGCATCGCTTGGAGCCTTGAGTGTTCGTTGCTTTTGTTTTCCTTTCGAAGAGTCTGTATGCTTACATATGTCCGATATAAAAGTTTTTTTCTTTCTTCCTTGTACTCTGTTTGCTTAGATACTTTCGATAGAAGAAAGCTGAAGGGATTTAGATAAATATTTTTCTTTAAAATCTTATTTTATTGTTAAATTACTTTAATATTGAATTATCGACTTATTGGTTAGAATTGTAATTTTTGTGAATTTTTACAGTAACTGAATTATTTTCTCGAATAGAGTGAATGTATTACACTTATTACATTAGTTTCAGATTTTTAGGGCAGATCTTAGAGGTTTTGTAAAATTGAATGAGTAAAAACTTTATGTATCGTAATGTATACTTTGGTGGAAAAGGAAATAAAACAAGGCGATTGCGGTAAGAAGCATTTTCGAGTGAAAAGTAAACGCTTCTTATTTTGGCGCCACGTGCGGAGATTTGGCATTTGGCCAACTGAAAAACTTGCCTGAAAGTCCTTCCCAGTAAAGATAGGAAAGCTCTTATTAAGACTTTCTTTTCGAACCTTCAACAAAGTGCAGCCAATTCGACCCGTCAATTTAAAAGTAGACCATAAACATAAACTGATATTTGCTCTTTCGAATTTTATGTGCTATTTGAAGACTTCGTGTTCAGCTTTTTTTTGTAAAATATCATTATTTAGTTTATTTAATACATTTTAGAAAAGTAATAAACATTTTAAAGAACATTTGTTTAAATTTTAATAACACGTTTGTGAAGAAACTTTTACCATAGTTAATTTTAAAATTTGATTGTCCTAAAAATATTTTCCCATAAAATTCTATCGATTCCTGTAGAATTTGATAAAACATATTTTGAAAAGAGCTACTCTCTTCCATCAGCAGCTTTTTAAAAAATAATCATCTCATAAAAGCCGTCTCCTCTTTCTGTCCTCCTTCACGCTCGCGAGAGAAAAAGCCAGAAAAATGGACGCAGAAACGAATGAAAAAGGGGCGCGAAAATGCTTTACGTACTGCAGAAAAGCGGCCCCGGCAACTTTCCCGTATCGTCGGGCGCAACTTTTCAAATTATTTTCTTCGCGCGATAAATTTTACGCTCGCGTAACTTCGATTGCGCAGCTGTTCTCCGAGTGTATGTACCAAACGTACGCGCGCGCCTCCCTCTGAATTTTATGACGCGAGTAGAGGCGCATTTTAAAATTCCTTCGTGCAAGTTTTACACTTGTTGCTGTGTGCCCTGCAGTCGCTCGAGACGCACGAAATTGACAGCGGTGGTTGGCAAGGGTGACTGCCGCCGCTCCGGAGCTCGTAAAATCGCGCCGAGTTTTTCGAGATGAAAGTTGCTGCTCCTGCCGAGACACGAGGCGTGATGAAGAGGCCGTTAGTTTTTCTTTTGAATGATTTATCTTGGCAAATTGCTTCTTGCTGTTATTCTAACAGACTATGAGTGTACAAGGCATAAGATATTTTTGAATTTTTTTTCTCAGCGTGCAGTGTAATTAGAGATAATTAGAAAATTTTCTCTAAGCACTTTAAAAAAATAAATAGCAGAATATAATTACTTCTTTTGACTGCACTTTTTAAATACCTAATACGTAATTAAAATTTTACTCTTCTTAAAAGCAAAATTATTAATTAATGCACGTTTTCCGCATTTCAAGTCATACAACATTAATTAAAAGTAAACATAACATAGACAAAATTTGTTAACAGTCGAAAAAGAGCTTTTTGAAGGCGGCAAATTAGCAGCGAAAAGCGTCGACGCAAGAGTTAACGAAGTATCTATGAATCGGCGACGATTTCTCGGAGTTTATTGGGTTCAGCGCACACCGAGCGACAGTCAACAGCACTTTGGCACCGAATAATTGTAGGCGAACTACTAATTGCGAAAACGCCAGTTTCTCGAGACCTTGACTTCGATTTTTCCGCTCGAAAGTATACAGTCACTGACCTTGACTGCATTAGTCGATTGAATTTTCGGGACTGATTGGACATTTTAAAATTACTTTTTTGCATTCAGATTTGCGACGAAAAAGTATTTAGTTAAGAATGGAAGTGTGTCAAAAGGTCAAAATTTTTTTAAGGTAATTCACAACATTGTGAAGGAAACTTTTAGAAAATTTGAAAAAAATAACAGTATTTTTCAGAATACCGTATGGTGATCAAATAAACGAGCAAAGTTTGAGAAAATTTCTTTATTACTCCTGAGTATTGGATTTCAATAAAATAAGTTAGGAGATGAAAAACCATCGACTTTTAATACTCGACTTGACATCGATTGCTGGTCAAAGTGAAATTTAAAAATAATTTGATCGCAAATACTGCAGTAGAGTAAACTTTGTAGAAAAATCAATGTTTTTCAATTGTTTACATTTGATGACACAATTGAAATAAATTTTTTCTGGCAATCAATGCCAGTAGGCAAACAATTCATTTATTCGAAACAATCGAAAACGAGTCTTTCCGTAATTTACACCGAATTTCCGCAAAAACAAAGCCGGGAAAACGAAGCCTCCCTGCATTGTGTCGAGCCGGAAGTGGAAACAAAAGCGCTCGCGCCTGGCTCTCGTTAAATTTCAAGCTCTTTCGCGCTCAAACTCGACTGAGTCCAAGTCTAATTAGTCGTGGACATCTCCTTCCGCTCGTCCCAAGAACTTCGATACCTGGCTTTCGGATTATTCGAGTTTTCCGCCAAATTAATGAATATCATTCTTTTAAAATTGTTGTATTTTAAATCAATTTTTCATTTGATCTAAAAAGTTGTATACAATCTTTAAAATAGAAATTGTGAAATTAAAAAGTTTTTAACTAGATTAAATTAATTATTACATTATTATTAAATAATTTAATTATTTTATGAACCTTATTATCTGCTAATGGATTGGGCAATAGAAAATCTAATAAGCAAAGTCTTCCTCTGCAGTTCTAAATTATATGCATAAATAATTGCTTCCACTCGTAAATAAACGCTAATAAACGCTAATAATCGTTAAAAATTTTCCAACTTACAGCCAACTTTCATATCAGTTAACCAACGAAAAACATTCAAGTCCCGGGTTCTTTTCCGAGCCGAGTTCTCGAGAGCGAGACATTTTCCAGCCCCGGAAAATCTCGCTCTCGATAAACACAGTCGGCTGCAGTCGGCAGTTAAAATTAGCCAACTTGATAACTCTACCGTCCGAGAAAAGTGTTTGCCCAGAGAGAGGAACAACTGGGTGGGAAGCAAGGCTCGTGCATATTTTCGCTGCAGCGCGAATAATTGACGCGAGATACGTCGGGCTGGAAAGCCAGTCGCATGAGAATTTCAGGCGGGACGATGTTTATCGCCGAGAAGAGAATTAGTCCGCGGAAATAGAAGTCGATGCGAGGAGCTGCCGCGGTAATTAAGGGTATCGCTACTTTAGGAGGGCCCTGAATTAGTCATGTTCTGTTGTCTAATTGCGTTGCTCCTTGGTCAAGTATTTTAGCAGGTACGTTCATAAAGGTTTTATGCGACCGACTTGTTCAACGGTAGTTACACCTAAAGAGTCGAGCAGGAGTTATGAAACTTTAGCAGTGCAAATACAATTGTAATCAACTTTTTTATAGTACATCAAAAATTCAATTCGTTAATACTGTATATAGTTCAATATTATAGATTAATCGCTTTATCTATCTGATTTAAAATTTAGAAAGTTATAGTTGCAACTAAAAATACACCGCGAACCCATTTCTATATTAACTTTGCTTGATCTATTTAAAAACATACATAATTTACAATAGAGTTAGCAAAAAATACGCTCGAAACGACCCTCTAACAGGATTAAAAATGCAAAGAGCCTCGCCGACGATAAAGAAGCTCGAAAATTTCGCAGCAGCACGAAAGCCCTCGCGAGCAACAGCCATAACAGTAGTCCTAAGCACTACCCTGATTACGAGCTCGAAATTCGAATTTCGAGGAGGTCGAGTGGGGTCTCTTGCACGCGTTCACCCGGTGTTCGCGCACCGAGACGGCCAGTTACACGCCGGGCACGGATTCCATTTCCCGCGTCTGCACGCTCCGAATCCCAGGGACAAGAGCCGCGCCGTAGCTCCGGGCGACGACTCGAGACTGTGCAGCCTGCCGAGTTTTTCGAGCTCCTCGTCACGCGGAGGCTCTAGGCCTCGCTCTAGGCGCTTCTCAAATTTCTGCCGGCTAGAATTTTTACGGCGGCAGTTCGGATTCGTTAAGTCGAGGATAGTGCTGGTTAGCTTTTAATAGTGGCCGTTTATTTTTCGTTTATTTCAACTGTATGCTGATTCAGAGCTTTACCGAACAAAAAAAATTGCTCGTTAGATGCAAACTAGATAGTAGAATTAGTATTGCAAAAAATCCTCTTTGTTTTTCAATTCCAAGAATGACAATCCAGGCTTGTTAGTAAACGCGAGAACAGCTGACACTATATAGTTTAACAAGTACATATAGAAGAATTTCCCATCATTGATTGCGAAAAGTCAATTTCGCGCAATCGAAAGAAACGTCGGAAAAAAGTTCGTTGGCAGAACAGCCATATAATAAGACAACGACTAGGGCGAGTCGAGGAGGAAAAAAGGGGGAAGGAAGGAAGAAGGCTGCCTTGCCTTGCCTTCCCCTCGAAAGGACGAAGACTTTTCTTCCCTCTTTCATCCGTCTCGAGTTTGTAATTCGCAAAGTTTATGCAGTAAACAGCCGGGCGATTCCCCGCTTTCTTAGTAAACCGCGAAAATCCTCCCCGGCAAATTAATTGCCCGACTGGTTTTGCTTAATTATTTGATGCGAAGCTGGCAACTTTCGTTCCCCACCCATCCTGGACTTTGTGTATTTTCGAGGCTTTATTCTGAACGCCTTGCTGTTTAGCGCTGATTATACTCGTTCTGACGGAGTCGAGGAACTTGTTTGGGACTAATCGTCGACCCTCCAAGATATGTTTTTGAAAATTTATTAAATTTTTCATTACTGTTTAATGTAAAATTGATTAATTTAATTGATTAATCATTAGTCGGCCGAAAATTACTAAAAGGCGAAATGACGTAATTATTTTTACGTGAAAATTAAACTTTAAACGATACATTAATATAAAAATTAGTTTTATTATCTTTGCTTAAATAAACCCTGTAAGTAAATTTAATTTAATTCAATTTAAGTAGTGCATACTTGTTAAGTAATGAAAAATTATTCAAATATTTAGTAACGATTGGATTTATTCTTTATTTAGATTCACCGAGCTCGAGAGGCGAATTAATGCGCGTTTCAATCTCGAAAGAAGGTCGAACTTATATAACTAAATATTGACTGGCACACGTCGAGCTCGAGTTCAATCTCTATTATTGAAGGAGGTCGTCGACCCAAACTCTTTCCGCGCTAAGACGTAATTCTCTTATTTACCTCTCTTCACGCAGCAGCTGGGAAAAACTGACAGAGAATAATTGGACAAAGCGAGGGAATCACCTCCAAAAATAATTTAAGAGTACTTTCGTCTGGCACAAGAAATGCGTTTGCAGGTAATCACAGCGAAACATCAAGAGCGACGGAGCACCGAACTCCCGTTTTGTCTCTCAAAAATGGACGAAGAACAGGGTGCTAAAAACAGCGCTGCCCGAGAGCGAGAGCAGCTAATAAAAAGCCCGATATTTCTTTGCCGAGATGAAAAATAAGTGCGTCCTTCGATCGTATTTCCCGGAGCTTTTTTCCACGATTTATGGAGCGCGGAATCGGACTTAAAGTTCGAGCGCCACTTGACACTCTTGGGGTTATATATATAAGCGGCGTAAACAATGAGGGGAATTACGTCGCAAAATTTTTACTCCCCCACTCGGCTTTTGTGTGGAGCTGTAACTGCGGAACGTTCGCCACAGTTTTTACGCGCGGTTACAGTAAAAAAGCATTTTTGACTTTTTAAGGGGAGGTCTTGCACGAAATATATTTGCTAATTTTATATTTCAATTATTTAAGGTTTGATAATGTGATTGGTTATATATATATTAAAGAGGTGCTCCCTACGACCCGAATAAAAATTTAAAAGCTGTAAATATCATTCAACAAATGCTTTACACAACAATTAAAAAAATAATCGTTTAAAACATGGGAATGTTTTTTGTTTTTCACCCACTTTTAATTTGGAAGGTTTCATTTTCTTCCTTATTCAATTTCAGGAGGAGTTGCCAATGCAAAAACTCGGGTATTTTCAAAACCGGTAAAGTTATATTCACTTGTTTATAGATTTATTGTTGA